>VWPU01015976.1:0-18365 GCA_013398955.1 Callaeas wilsoni
GACATCAGAAAGAATTTCTTTACTGAAAGGATTGTTAAATACTGGAATGAGAGCAAATAGCCTCAAGATGCGTCAGGGGAGGTTCAGTTTGGACATCAAGGAAGAATGTCTTTACTGAAAGGGTTGTTAAATATTGGAATGGGCTGCTCAGGGAAGCGGTAGAATAACCACCCCTGTAAGTGTTCAAGAAAGGACTGAACATGGCACTTGGTGCTGTGGTTTAGTTGACATGGTGGTGTTCAAAGGTTGGACTTAATGGTCCTGGAGCTCTTTTCCAGCCTTCAGGTTTTCTGATTCTATGATAACTAAGGTAAATTTTAGTTACATTTGTCAAGAGTTTCTTTTCTACCTCTGTATTCTTCAGAGTATTCAGTTTTACAATACGACTTACTACACTGCTTTCCAAAACTGGAATAGGCCTGTAGATTGAAAAGCTATTGGCTGCAAACTACTCTGTTATCTAGGAAGCCAAGACAAGTTACATGTGGAATAGTGTTGTCTTCCTTTGTTGAACAATCATTCCAGTTATGCCTCATTGAGTACAAGAGCATATGATTATCCATGAAAAATCTTGAGACTCAGTCATTCAGCAGCTATCGCAAGGCAGAAATACTAGCTATTTGTTCTAGTCATCTATTTGAAATTATCTGACAGGAACATAAACATAACACAGATACCTTTATAAAAGAATTTTTAAAAACTCAGTGCTGCAAAAATTAATTTCTTTGTGTCTTTAATCTACCCAGTTTAAGAAAGCTTAAATGTGTAAGTTTAAGAAAATGTGTGTTTGTAAACTATTGGTAAGTTTAGTCTATCTAATCGCCTTTCTAAAAGCTATGTATTAATTTTTTAAAGTTGTAATTTATGTAATTTGTCTAATTTTTCTTTGTTCTTACTTCTTCCCTAATAAATGCTGTACCCATATTATGTCTGAATGAACTTTTGGTATTTGGAAGTCCAGCGCAGAAACATCCAGCTTAATTTCTCATGATGAAATATCTATAAAAATTACTCTCTTTTATACCATAGCAAACATAGTCTGTTGTCCTACTTGTCTATACTGTGGATAACACATACGTCTAGGTAATCATCGTTTGTGGTAATTGAGAATGCAATGCTAAGCAAGAAGACTGGGGTTTGAAGATTTGCTTGTCCGTTTAGCCTGCTGTGTTCAATAGAATGTCAGCCGAATTTGAGGAACACAGCCAATGGAAAACATGGTATAATTTTAAAATTTCCATAACCCTAGGGAATGCCAACAACTAGTGTAATTGGATACTTGTGACAGTCTGGCAACACTTTGTTATGAAGAGAGAAAGCACTGACATTTTATTTCTAAAATTTTAATTTTAAAAAAATTAAATGTTTGCATAATGTTTATTTGTGAAATGTTTATTGCACGGCATTTTTAAAAGAAGTACACTATTTCTTATGTAATATAGGAGTTTTGAAGAAAAATTCCCTTATGTGAAGAATATCTCTCAGAGCCTGACTTATCTTTTGTGAAAAAAGTGGAAATTGAAAAAATTGATAGAGAGCAATATTGGAATATTTAAACTAATTTGATGTGCCAACTATTAGATAAAACATTCCCAATATAATCAATACTGGATTCAGTGTAATTGAAGGTTACAAAGTATAGCCTTTATACTATGATTTAAATGTATGTTTCAAGAATTTTGTTAATTAACAGGGGAAAAAATGAAAGCAACATGAACAAGTCAGAAGGATGATTTTGACCAGGAAAAGGTTAGTTTTTTGCGGTACCTGTGAGGCAGCATGGCCAAAGCCCAAAGGTTATTGTATACCACCTCAGGACAATGCCAGGGGTGGAGGAAACAGACTCTCTTTTCCAGGGAAAAGGGATTCCTTCTGGATGAGAAAACATGCCTGCAGTTGGATTAGGATCAGCAGTGAGCATTTTCTATGTAAATCTCCCTCACTTTTGTACACTTTTGTTATTAGTATTGTTGCTGTTACTGTTCCTTTTCTTATCTCATTGCTCTTCCCAGTAAATTGTTCTTTTCTTGGCCCATGACCTTGCCTTTGGTTCCTCCAATTCTCAACTCCATCCCAGTGCTGCAGGGAGGGGGAGGGAAAAAATGGGGGAAGCAACTGTGAGTGGCAGTGTGGTTTTGGAAAATCTCAGTGGGGACATTGACTTGGGGAGTACCGTTCCTAAACCATGTCAAGCTTTCTTCCTGTCTTCTTCCCTTTCTCACATTCTCCCTTTCCCATCTTGCATCCTTGTTAATTACAAATATCTAAGTTAAGGCATAAACAATGTTTGTAGTAATGAGCTCTCAAAGTAAAAGTGAAAAAATATTTTTCTGTTTTGCTAATTAAAAACTTTCTATTAATTAGTTAAACTAAGAAATAGTACAAATCTAAAAATCTCTTCTATTCCTTATAAGATCTTACTTGTATGCCAAGATTTAGTAAGTCATTTCACAATTTTTAGAATTGTAACATGATTATTCATTTTAACCATGTAAAAATTATAAACAATCTTTGTCAGAGAGTGACATTTTAATTTTTATAAGTTATACTACTTAGTACAGGAATTTCTATACAAAAGAACGTATAGGCCTTAACTAGTTCATTCTTTTTGCTTGTGTTATTTGTCATGTGTCTTTCAATCTCAGTGATGACTAGGCAGAAGTCTTTGTGTCAACAGTTCTTACTAAGCAGGCCAGGTTTGTTTTTTGGTTGTCAGCTGAAGGAGGTAGCATTCTTGTGGGTAAGACTTGGAGGGCAGTAGTGAAAGGCAATATCACTTGCAGTTATGCCCTCCCATTTCTCATGTTTTATATATTAACATTTAGGCCACTGTGTAGCTGGCATTGCTTCAGTTCTTCCCAGTTATGTAAAACAATGATGCTGTTCTCAAGCCATGAGTTTCATGTCTCTTGTGGTTTTGGCACTTTGCTTACTATTTTCAAGAAGAATCCATACATATCTTCATCTAATTTTCTTGACTCTTTTCTTAATTTATTTTTTTCTCCCTTGTTCTGTGTCATGTTTCTGAATAATCTTTTGTGCAACATGAGGCAGCAATGTGCAAGTAAATGGTTTGAGAACTTCTTCAGAAACAGAGAAGGTTGACATGGTTCTGAGATTCGCTGGAGAAGTGAATCTGACTAGTATACTGTGTGCCACTTACTTGGCTTCTTATTCTGAGTGAGACTTCCAAAGAGCCTAACAAAGCCAAATCTCTGTGTTTAATAATAATCTGAGTCCTGAAATCCTTCCTGGGACTCTGCTTTTGCAGGATTCTTGTAGTTTCTATCAGCAGACCATTCTGAGTGCAATAGCTGACATTTTCAAGGGGATTTTTTGGGAAATACCTTTCAGGGTTGTTTTAAACCGCTTTCTTGAATGCGCTGAGGTCTTCCTGATGCCACTGGTCATTCACGTTGTGTTTTGTTTACAGAGCTTGCAGCTCAGGTTACTTAAACATTTGAGTGAGTTGAAGGACCACAGATAGCCTTGTTTGCCTTGGTATAAGGAGGAGACCAGTCAACCAGATGCTCCTGGATGTGGCAGACAGTACTTAAAATTACATCAAACATGCTTGTGTAGTATTGCTTTGGGTTTGCATGGCCTGTTTTTGGAAGCAGGGAGGGGGGAACTACAGGGGTGGCTTCTGTGAGAAGCTGCTAGAAGCTTCCTCAGTGTGTGGCAGAGCCAATCCCTGGTGGCTCCAAAGATGAATGGCCAAGGCTGGGCCAGTTAGAAATGGTGGTAATGCCTCAGTGGTAATATATTTAAGAAGAAAGAAGAATAAAAAGTTGTTACTGCAGCTGGAGTGCAGTGAGAACATGTGAGAGGAACAACTCTGCAGACACCAAGGTCAGTGGAGAAGGAGGGGGAGAAGTGCTCCAGGCGTTGGAGCTGAGATTCCTGTGCAGGCCATGGTGTAGAGTGTGGTAAAGCAGCTGTGCCCCTGCAGCCCATGGAGATCCATGGGGATGCAGAGATCCACCTGCAGCTCATGGAGGAGCTCCATACTGGAGTGGGTGGATGCCTGCGAGGAGGCTGTGACCCCATGGTAGATCCATGGAGAGAGGGGCCTTGCTCCCAGGCTGGAGCAGCCTGTCCTTGAAGGACTGCACCCTGTGGAAAGTTGACCCATGCTGCAGCAGTCTGGGGAGGACAGCTGCCTGTGGGATGGACTCATGTTGCAGCAGCTCACAGAGAGCTGTTGCTTATGAGATGGACTCAAATCAGAGAAGTTAATGGAGAACTGTCTCCTGAGGGAGGGGCCTCACAGTGCAGCAGGGGAACGACTCCTCTCCCTGAGTAGCATAAAAAATAACGGGTGATGAACTGATCACAAGTGCCACTCCCTGTCTCCTTGCACCACTGGGGTAGGAGGTAGAGCTGGGAAGAAGGGAGGGGTGGAGGGAAGATATTTTTAAGGGTTTATTTTACTTCTCATTATCCTGCTCTGATTTTGTTAATAATAAACTTAATTCGTATCTCTAATTAGAGCCTTTTTTGCCCATGATGGTATTTGATGAGGGATCTCTCCCAGTCTTTATCTCAACCCATGAACCCTTCATTAGATTTTCTCTCTGCTGTCCAGCTGCTGAGGGGAGGGCGTGAGTGACTTTGGTAGATGCCTGGCATCCAGCCAGCATCAACCCATGACAAGTATAAATGGTCCCAAAGTGTCCTAGAGTCTCCTTTCATTTGGCTTTTCCAATTTTGCCTGTCAGAGGTATTTTCTATTTAAAAAATTTCGTATGTGATTCATCTGCCAAATGCTAACATGTTGTGTGAAAGTCAGATGTTCCAGGACAATCCATTTATTTCCTGCAGTTGGACAATAGGGAGCATTTTAGAAATATGTCCTCATTTTTGGTAAGGCATTTTCCAAATCGTTATGTAGATGACTGCAGACCCTAACCAGTAGATGCCTTTACCATAAGTTATATTGTGCTCCTTTCTCACTGACACTTTAATCTGGTTCTCTTTTGTAAAAAAGTCTTCAGAGACTGACCTTCTTTCCCTGCTTTCCAAGACCTCTACATAGCACAAATCAGAGTAAGGATTGTCTACGCAGAAGGTAGTGACCAATATCACTGAATGCTGAAATCAAGACACAGCTGTGTGTCCTACTGCAATCCCTCCAGGAGGACTGGTACTAGTTGTTCATCTTCATGGACTATAAAGCTCATCTTGCCCCTGACATATAAGGGTCAATGGTGATCACTTTCCATGTTTTCCAGCATCACAGTACGATTGCATCTTTAATTAGGAATACCTAGTGTTTTAAGCCTTTGTCTCTTATATTGGATTACAAAATCTGGCTAAGTTCAGCAGAGTCAGTTGCAAGGATTTTCTTTTCCATTTATGCAACTATTTTCCTGAAACCTTTTACACTTAAATTATCTCTGAGTTTTTTACCCCTTTGTAAAACTTACTTGAATTGGGAAGAGGGCATGTGTGAGGCAGTTTGGGGAAAAACAAATACCCAGGCAATTGTTGCATAAGCCTCATTTTCTTTGGAAAGTTAACTGAAAAGCAGGAACATAAAAGAAGTCAAGTACAAGAGTAGAAGTTGAGAAGGCAATTAATTAATTAAATAGTGTTTGGTATTAAAAAAGAGTAGGAAACTTTTAAAATTAAACTTCATTTCACAAATTTTGCTGTGAAGGAGAAGAGGCTTTAGACAGTGAGAAGAAAGGTGTTATTGTAAGTAGTATGTCACTTATGCTATGATGAAAAGCTTTTTTTCTGAAAGGAAGTGATCCAGATGCCTTTAAGATTATTTAGTCAGTTTTGCTATCTTCTTACAATTTCTATGAAACATGCACGGTGATCAAGCAGACCAAGCAGGTGCAGCCTCTGTGGTGTGGTGGACGATGGTCAAAGTATAAATATGGGGAGGTTTGGCAGGTTAATTACATCGCACTCATGCAAACCCACCCAGCAGGCCCTGCGTGCTGACAGTGGCGTAAAGAGCCACTGGATGGCTGGAGATGTACCCTGTGCCTCACACCGCTGCCCGGAACACCATCTTGGGCCTCGAAAAGAAAGTGCTGTGACAGCATGGCACCCCAGAAGGAATTGAGTTGTACAAAGGGACTGATTTCCAAAATAGCCTCATAGACCCCATGGCCAGAGAGCACGGTATTGAGTGGGTATCATATTCCCTGTCATGCACCAGCCTCTGGGGAAATTGAACAGTACAATGGACTGTTAAAAACCACACTGAAATCACTGGGTGGTTGGACCTTCATACATTGGGGTCTGCACTTAGCAAAGGCCACTTGGTTAGTTAACACTAGACGGAGGCTGCATGAGTGCACCTGGCCCTACCCAATCAAATCTCATATCAAAGAGGGGGATAAAGTTCCTGTGGTTCATACTAGGAATGTGTTAGGGGAGGGAGTTTGGATTAGTCCTGTCTCAAGCAAAGGCAGACCCCTCTGTGGGATTGTTCTTGCTCAATAGCTGAGTGCACGTGGTGAGTAATGCAGACGGATGGGGAAACACGATGTGTTCTGAAGGGAATTTTAGTTTTAGGTGAGAGCAGCCCCTAATGTTTTGTTGTATAATACCAGTAGCTGAATGACCCTGCCACTGTACACTGTGTGCCATAATTACCATGGACAGTGAGTATGGACTGCTCCACATACACCAGTCATGAGCTTGTGATGCAGCTTGCAACCACCTGACAGCACACCAGCCCTCCTGCCCTGGAAGACATCTAGAAGGGATAGAACTCACAGTCACGGACTCAATGAACATGGCAGACATCTTGGAGGGTTGGCCACTGATGCTGGAAGTGATACCTGTGCTTGTGTATATGTACTATACGTGTATTGTTGGAAGGTGTACGATTTGGGCATAAATTATATGGTACACAGTAAGGGGTGGATAATGTCCTGGGTCTTTCCAGGACAGGGTTATTTTTAGCAGGGGCCAGGATGGGTCATGGCTAGCACCTGGAAGTTATTCTCTACAGCCTCCTATCATCGGTGGGGCCAAGGGAAGGGCATTTCTTCTGATTCTGGGGAATGTGGTGGCCATTTTCTCAGGGCAGGTTTCTGTGTAGTGGGCTTTTCTGTGTATGAATAGATCGCCTTTCTTGTACAACTTTTGTGTATTTTATGTAACATTGTTCCTGTTACATTTCATTGCTGTTTCCAGTAAATTATCCTTTTCATCACCTTTGTCTTGGTTTGAGACAAGTGAGGAGGAAACATCCTGAAATGAACATGTCCTCTAAAAAGGCAAGTTTTGGCACTCCCTGCCCCCACTAACTACGAAAGAACTTTCTTGGTGGAAAGTGAAAAAAACCGGTTTATTTAACAAGCAGAGTGCACCCAGGTACGGGAAAAAGAATGAATAATGGTAGATAATNCTCTCTGTGGGCTGGCGGATTTAGAGCTCTTGCTGTAGGTGTGTCTCGGCTCCTCCCGAGGCCCGGGGCCGGGATGCGGTGTCCCGGGGCCTCCTCCAGGGCCGCGGCGTGCGGCGCCCGGCCATGTTTTGCTGTTTCAGACCGGGGCAAAGCTGAACAGTTCCAGAAGAAGAAGCCGCAGTCCTGGGAAAACTTCTTGCTTCAGCTAACAAACAAGAAGCTAGCTAAAAGCAAAGAATGCAACTCTCTTTCTCTGCTGTACATGCAGAGCCGAGAGCTGAGAAAAAACCTGGGGGAGTATATGTGTTTGAACACGGACCGCCAGAAGAATTCCCCCGGCTTTCCCCCCTCTCCTGGACCTAGCTTAAAGTTACAGGACCCATGTCTGGGCATAAAGCAGATGATAGGGGATACAGTATCATAAAGTCAGCCCAAGACAACTTTTACTATTCTTCTTTCCCTCCTGCCTCAGGGAGTGGGGGAGGAGGAACGAGGAGTGAGCAAATCAGTGCATGGTTTGGAGTGCTTTCAGTAGGGATTCCTAAATCACTGCAACATCGTAAAAATACATTATAATTATTTTACTTATGAGGTGTCTTTTTCTTAAGAAGAGGCAAACAGATGCTTTACAGTGCTTTCGAAGGTGAAGAACATAGCTGAATAAGAATATGAGACTGCATTGTGCTGTAGAATCTGAGTGACGCATTGTGCATTAAGCAGTATCACATCAAGCTTTAGAAGCTGAATAATGGCAGCAAAAAAAGTAAACATTTCATTAAAAAAGATGAAACAGAAAAAAAAAGGAAATTTTATGGCTAGTAAAATGTTTCATATGACCTTGTGTAGTACTACTAACAGCAGTAATAATAGTATTTGGGAAAAAATCCAAAATCCATTACATTTATACTATGAAACAAACTTTTAAAAATGTGGCTATAAATTTGGGCCAACTTAAGAGGCATCTCTGTGGAGAACTTCTGTATTTCATTTTTGTAAAATGGACATCTTTCATGCTCTCAGCTTTAAATTGAGTAGTAATGAAAGAAAATAGGGTGTGTGGGAATGAAGGAACTGAAATGCAGCCTATCTTTTAGAAGCTGTGGTCACAGACTTTTTTGTAATTCTTTTTAAATATAGTGGTTTCATTGGAAGGCTATTGCCTGTTAAAATTCCATCAGCTGTGTGTCTGATCTACTGAACAACAAGTCCTTAAAGGTTTTGAAATTTCTGTCTTTTAAATACCGCTGTCCTTAAAGTGTATTGTGTTATGATGGAGGACTTCTCCAATAAACAAGAAAAGAAAAGGCTTTTAGAAGTAGCTAGTAAGTATTTGTAAGGTTTTTAGTTGAAAATAGTATACTTTTGGTTCTTTACCAGTGTGCTAAAAGATAAGTTCTTTCAGAGCAGTCCTTATAAATCTGTGCAGTTTTAGACACTAATGGTGAGCAAGATAGGAATGCTGTAGCAGGTGTTTCTCAGAGCATAGTTCTGTGAGGGATTTGAGGGGGGATTTTATGAACTACTGCCTCTTCTTTTTGAGTTTGTAAGTACCTCAAAATGAGAGAACTCAAATATTATACCTAAATAGCACTTCTTATTGCCACAATTAGAAAGACAATTCTGCAAAGGGTGCACTGTTAGTCTCATATATCTTATGTTCTTGTTCTTCAGGAAAAAAAACAATGCCATTCAGTCTTTCTGGGGAAAATAATTACTGGTTTTAGACATTTTCTCATACCTCTACACAAAATTTTGCTCAATACTTACAACCCTCATCTGTAGCAGTAGAAAATAAATTAGGTACTATATCTGTTTTGAAATTTTTCTATTTATTGTACAGTTTCTTGGCTAAGAAGATTATAAGAAAATATTGAGTATTTCTAATTAGGCTTCTAGGAATCTCTTTTCTATGCATTAATGATTACTTTAGTCTACTGATTGATAATTACTGTTTTAATTGAAAAGTATTTAAAAACATCCATCATTCATAAAGTATAAGAATTTGACAATGAGATTGATCGATTAAGTCTTAATTGGTGACAATGCCAGAGTAATTTTGTCCTGTGTTTGTATGTGGCATTGGTAGAAAAGTTGATTAGTAAATTTTTGTAAGGCCTTAAATCATGTATAACAAAGACAGCATTGCACTAGATTTATTCTTCTTTTTTAAAAAAACTCAGCTTATTAAATATAATAGGAATGCAGGCACAAAAAAAAAAAAAAAAAAAAAAAAAAGAAAAGGGCTGAGAAGAAGCATCTTGAATTTTGAAAACCAGAAAAGGAAAACAAAAAAGTTGCACTTGTAGACAGACACACTTTTGTGTTGTCACACTTACGATTTTAGTAACCAAATAGACTAATAAGGAGGTGGGGAAAGCCACTGAATTTGGAGGTAGGATTCTTAATGCTTGTGGGCTTCTTGTGTAAGGTTGGCTTGTTTATAAGTGTAGACTCTTGGATTATACACTGTGGCATTCCAGCTACGGGATAACCAGCTGAGAGCTGAAGATGAAATAGGACTGTTTCTCTCAAGAGCTACTCAGAAAATGGCTATTTCTTCTTTACCGAAGGTTATGAAATCACATTATCCTTTATTCCTTTCTTCTGACGTAACTACTCAGGAGTTTCCTTGTGATTCCAGATGGCAGGTTCCTCTTTTGAAGTCACTGCCTTTGACCAGTAGTGTTTGATTAACTTTATGTAAATGAGTATTCTTTCCTTGTCTTTGAACACTTTTTACCAGTCCGAAATAGCAGCAAATCTAAAAAAGCAGTGCTGATTCCTTTCTATTCTCAGCATTTCACTTTCTGTGGCTTGGAGAATTGGGGAGAGACAACAGGGAGAACTCACGGATTTTAGTTATAAATTCTGGCATGTACATATGCCTACAATACAGGCCTAAGCTACATAGTTTGAAAAAACTACACATATTAAAAATAGTAGTACGTGCTATTTGTCAGAAATGTGCATTTTCAGAGTCCTTTTTGACAATATTATGATTTAAGGGCTGATATAGCTGCCTTAGATCACAGCACTGCATTCTTATATTACAGCTTTAGGTGGAAGACATAGCTTTCCATTTCATCTACAATGAGGACTCCGTTTCTTTAGTTGTATGTTACTCCTGTTCTCTTTTTTGGTGACTCTTATTATGGCAGAATTTGGAAGAAACTGTATTCAAAAGGGTTACAAATGAGTATTTAATTATAGATACTTAAGATCGCTCTTAAAAAATATAAAGGAAAATGTTTTCACTGTGTGGTGGATAATAATTTACGAATATAAAATTAACATTTTAGTGAAAGTTTATGACAACAGCAAATGTTGAAAGTCTGCAGGGGGAACATCGTAAGGTGATTTTAGTAAAACTTCTTTCAAAGTTATTTGTGGCATTCAAAATATTTAGTAGATAATACTGTCATGAAGACTGGTGATTCTGTTTTCTTGGGGGTTTTTTGTATGCGTTAAGTGTCTCTTTTTTACTGGAACAATATGGTATTCTTCTTGTAAATGTTGTGTATGCTTCAGCAAAGTGTATTAAATAAGTGAAAGGCACTTTGGAAAATTTAAATAGAGATCTTCAGTACATATGAGCAGAAACAAAAATGGGTTGTGTTCTTTTACAGAGAGAATTTTTAATTGTCCTTTTCTTTTACAAGTTTATTTTAAATAAGAAACAATTTTAAAAGGATTTTTAACACACACACAAAAAAATTTGGTAAAAAGCTTTTACCATGTCAGAGTAGAGCTCAAGAAGTTACAGTTTTTAGATGGATTTCTTGTGTACAATCTATGTGGTTTTCAAAATAATTTTAAATATTCAAACTATTTAAATATACAGAACAGTAGGAATTTCACATTGAATAGTAGTATCTCAGGCCACTGCCATTGCTCTTGCTGCCTGCTGTGCGATTGCAGATGACATCTTCTGTGCTGTAAAGCGGCTGGAAACAGTTATGCAACTAAAGCTAGATAAAGGAAATCATTGTTAAGGTCTCATTAAAAGCATAAGCTGAGTGATGAAAAATGTTTTCAATTCTCTCATCCTCTTTTAGTTTTGCAAGGAGTTAGGGCAATAAAGAGATGTCTCCTGTAAGATAAGAAGCAGTAACAGAAGAAAGCGCCAATGATTTGGCTAATTCTCTATACTTAGAGTGCTGCAGTTTGACATATCCCTGTTTTCAAATTATGGGTACATTGAGATGTGTATATTCAACATATGTGCTCATAAAAAATTCTGTTCAAGATTTAGGTAAATGCTGCTTTTACAAACTGTATGTCTGAGAACAAAGGCTTATTATAGTAAATATAAATATTACAATTTGATCTTAGAAATCCCATAGAATTTCACATATATGTTTGTACTGGAAGGTTTTTACAATTATGTTTAATTTAATTGTTTTATCAGAATGAAGAAATACCCAATTAGAACTAAATATAATTTTTGTAGGCGATTTCTTCCATTTGATTGACATGGAAAAAGAAAACACACACACAAAAAGTGCTTTTCAATGGTAAACACTATATGAATTTTAAAAGCAAGAAGTATCTGTTGTATTAATTTGAGTTTTCCATAGTATTTTTTTTAATAGGCCTAATGATTTTTGGTAAAAATAGTTTCATAATTTACACTTGTTAGAAGAGGGAAATTATTACAGTGAGGTTAAATTTCATTGATACCATGGTTTAAAATAAGAGACCTGAAAAATAAATCTTTTTAAGCTAAACTGTACATTCGTTAAGTTTCGTGAGTAGCTACCGAGAAGATTGACAGCTGCATCATTTTAATGTTGATGAACAGTCCTCTAAAATGTTTTCAAAATAACTAGGCCTATTAAGAAAGAGTCTTAGAGAGTTGCAACTGAAGCAGGTTCTCTAAGACCATTTGTCTTAAAACATACAATAGTTCATTGTAATAGTAAATTGAAATACGATGGAATGATACTTTTATATGCAGCTTAATAACAAGTGTTAAATTAATCTCCCTTACAGAAAAAAGTGGGTTATTAGTATTTAAGGTACTTTGACAGAATTTGGAGTTTCAAAACAGAGTTCTTCCCCCGTACTATTCCAAATAAAAATTTTAAGAAATTAATTTCTTTCTTAACAAACAAACAGTGAGAGTTTTTGCCCATCAGAAGAGGGCTGCCTCATACTGGTTCTTTGAAAGCATCAACAACTGTCTGCTCTTTGGAGCAGCAGGAGAGGAGGGGAAAAACCCACATGGCAGGGGAAAGCCTTTGCTAGCTGATGGCCATCCTGCTGTCCCCAAGGGAGACAAGGAGGGCAGGCAGCAGGCTGGTAGTGTAGTTCTGCTTAGAGTCCAGATCATCACTTAGAGTCTTTTGGTACACCAAAGGCCTTGGCACTGGTTATGCTGAATAATGGTAAATTTTCTTCGCAACTGTGCTAATTTATGTCTTGATGTTCTTATTTTTTCCTTCTGAAACATTTTTGGGTTTAGATTTTCAGAAGAAGAAATTAGTATTATCCATCTAAAACAGTATTTAAAAACTGAATAATCAAATGTTGCTTTTCTTCCATAAACCAAGACTGAAAGGAATAATTGCTTTGTTTTGACAAGTGAACCAAAGAAGTATGACATAGAAGTCTTACAGGAATGCATGCATGAAAACTAGGCTGTCATGTTTACAAGGTGATTTTTTTCATTTGATGAATTTTTCAAACAGTCACTAGTCTGTAAACTATACTGATATTTTTTCCAAGGAACACAAGCTTCTCTTGGCTGTCCTTTAAGGAAAAGAGTTAGTATTAAATATAAATGCACAATTTTGATTGTGCAGCTATTTTATGAAAACTCTAACTCATTCCAAACTGTTAGTATTTTTGCAGTATGTATATGTATGTATTATACAGTTCATTTTACACCAATCATTGATTGCTCTGCAAGACAGTTGAATAAAAGATGGGTTTGAGTTATAGGTATTGAATGGAGTTAAAATCACATTTTGTGTAAAATCTTTATAAGAGAAAAGGGAGTGTGTGACCAAGTCTATTGTAAGTAGTATCATACTTGAAGAAAGAACTGTATTTTCAGTATTCCTTTTATCTCAATTCTGTAAAGCTCTGTTTAATGGTTTCCATTCAACTTCTATTTTTAATTAGTGTCTTTAATTGCAGTAACATCTGTTAAGTTTTATATTAAAAGACTGACATTTCCTTAGTGCTTTAAGAGATGTATTTGGTTTACATCCAGGCTTTTTCACCAGCAAGTGATTAAGTTTCAGCTACATCCCAAAATGTTTCAAGTGTTCAAGTTGTTATTTGCAAAGGGGTATTCTGTAGCTTCTGAAAATTTAAGAAAACACTTTATCCATGAAATATTTCATATTGGTGTGGTGTTAATTGAAATGTGCTAGATATTACACTTTAGAGAACTTCCATGTTTTTTTGAACATTGCTTTGGAAGAGCAAAACCAGAAATGTGCATTTCTGCTACTTTTAAGTCTACACCCATGATCAAAACCAATCATCTTGACCTTGCATCTTAAATCTCTGATGTTCTTTTTAAACATGTGTTTTGCAGACAGTTCACTTAGAAAAATTCAATCTATTTTTGTAGTAGTGCCTCTAGATAACAACGAACCCTGTAGTTGCTTTGTAAAAGAACATTCCTTGCAGGAAAAATAATATATTTATTAATTTATTATATTTTGTTGCCCAAACATTGTATACATCTGAATATTATGTTTGTTCCTCATGTTGTTGCTGCAATATGGTTAGTATTAAATATGACATAATAAATAGTAGACATGAAATATACTGGTTATTGAGAACATTCCAGGTTTTATATAATATTTTTCTTTGATTTTGGTAGTAAATCATCACTGATGGTAAAATCAGCTTCATTATTTCTCAGAAAGAGGATGCAGAAAAAAATAGAAAACAGGAAAAAACGCCACTACTAATGCTTTACTTCTGATATGAAGACTCAAAGGTAGTGTATTAGTTTGAATAGGCTGGTGGATTTGACCTGTGTTTAGTAAAATGAGTACAAAGCAAGATGAAACTTGATTTAGTCTGGATTTTTATGTTTTGCAATGATGTGCTGAATTTCCAGAAAACAGTTACTCCTCTAACAAAAGTTATAAGTACACAGAAAATAAGTTTACCCTGTAAGGTGTTTATATTTAGTTTCCATTTATAATAGTGAGAATTTTATTTCTAAATCTTAAAAGAAAAAAAAAACTACTGCTGTGGTTAAGATAAAAGAACTGATTTCTTTAAACTAAAGAAATGCAAGATACTATGAAACTTATCATTTGTTTCCCTGGTTTCCCTTTGTAGCAGTCTACACAGAAGCATAATATTCTAATATTATGTTATTATGTAATATAATATTTCCAAAGAACAAGATTTTGTATACTTTGGTACTTCTAGTCCGCATCTTGCCGTTATTTAACCATTTTGCTGCATTTGTTTTGCAGATTCTAAAAATGGAATGGGGAGGAGAGTATTCTTTTGATTCTTCCAATTTAGATTGTTTGTTAAATGTCCTCCCTGGAGAATTGGAATTTCAACAAATCCTTAGTGATCTTGATGAAAAACTAAAGAAGAACTCTTCCAGGTAAAGAGTATTTTATTCGTATCCAGAATACTAGTGAAAGTCATTGCATTTGGTAAGAAATGTGGCTTAAATTACCTTTCTTTTCTAGCAGTAGATTAAGATTCTGATAAATATTTCAGCAGTAATTTTATTTTAACCACTCAAGCATTTAACAAATTTTTAATGCCATATAATTATTGTGCTATAGTCTTTCTCTCTATGGTATTTTTAACAGTTGTATCATCTTAATCTTAGGTTCTATTGCAGTAGGTGTGATAGTGAAGGAAGAAAATGTGAATTCCCATGACAGTTGTATTTTCTACTGCTATGAGATAGAATTTTCTACTAATGAGATTGAATTTTTATTAACTAAAAGAACTACAGAATCTGACAAAAAGCAAAATTTAAACTCAGTATGTTCCTAAAGCATTTTTAATGGAAGTAGAAAAATGAATTAAGTTAATATGTGTCTATTTTTTTTCTTATATGATCCATTGCTTTACTGTTTCAGTTAAAACTCTTGTACTGTATTTACACATTTTCTTGCTACAATTTGTAATTTATTTCTATGTCCATTTCCTTGTAACATACTGATTTCCAAAAATAAGTGTTACAGAAACAGTGGAGTACTAAAAATATTCGTTGTTGATGCCAATTTTTTTTATGAATGCAAAATAATCAGCTTAGGGTTCTGTGCCTTATTTGTAGCTTAACGCTTTAGTGCCTTTGTAATACTCTCATCACTGAAAGATGCTCTTAAGCAAAAAAAGGTTTTGTCCGTTTAAAAAAATAAGTGTACAGTCAGAGATATAACAAATGGCAGGATTTTATATTAAATTTTGAAAATACTCACCTCTGGATAGCAGTGCTTCTCATAGAGTGTTGTATGATTTCAAAGAATGTCCTTCATGGCATCTCTTTTGAGATTGTATCCTTTTAATGTAGCTCACATTTGTTAGAGATCTTTACTCCCAAACAGCTTCTGGAAGGATGGAAATAAACCATTGCCATATCATGCTAGGCTAAGAGGTTTTTCGGGGGGTTTATTTGTATTACTCTAACCTCACATTTTCATTTAAAAACTTAGTGTTTACTAAAGTACTTGCAATATTAATAATACCACGGTATCAATGTTAGTGCAGATCTGGTAAATATACTGTTATGGACCACTGCATAATACAATTTCATGTTAGAGTTTTCCAGCTGTTGACATGAGTGAAATGTAGATACTTACTTAGAGATTAGTTGATGTCATAACATAGTTAATTACACAGGTAATTAAGTTTCGAGTGTCTATGGCCTTGTATATTTGGAAATAACAGCATCAGCGTTTTTAGCATAACTGTTGTCACCTCTTCAACCACCAAATAAAAGTGATTTTGTTGTCATTGTGCAGAGATATCCTGACAGTTAGGAAGATTATTCTCAAAATGAACCTTTAGAATGAATGCTTCACTACTATTTTTTGTTTTAATGTGTGAAAAATGTATGCTGCTTGTCGAGAAAACATTTGATTGTGGGAAGGGAAGCCAGCTGTTCATTCCTTTAAGTGGTACTTTATAGCCACTTAACATTCTATGTTACATTTTACATGAACGTCATCACAGTGGAAGTATGTCTTGAAGGAGGCTGATTGTCACTGTCTTACGTATCTAGTCTTAGAAATTAGAAGGACCTTTCACTATAACTTTTGCAAGATCCAAGTGATATTTTATTAAAGGAGATCAGGAAACTGGATTAGGATGTGGTACACAGCAATGCAGGTCAGGAAAAGTTTTGTATTTCTGCTGAATTGACACTTAAGCTAGCTTTAATCTCATTTTCACAAGGAAAAACAGGAAGTAGGTCTGAAATTACCAGGTGCTATTTTGGTCCTGTAATATGTCAGTTTCAGAAATTGAGAGAGTTTAAAATAAGATGGACAGCAGCTGATGTGACTTTTAAATTAAAAAGAGTCCTTTTACTGCTAATATATTAGAGGTAGCATAGAATGAAATAATTTTCAAGTTACCATTGATCTTTGTAAGTGGTATGATAGGAGCAGCTCTTTGTGATACAGTGATACAATTGAAATACAATCCATTTTTCATCAGATAGATTTATGCTTTTATTAGACCACAGAGAATGAACATAATAGTATGCATCATATATAGATATATTTAAAAATAAAACATTGTGTAAAAAATTATGAGGCAAGAGTGTATAAATCATTCGACTGCTCATTTATTGCCTTCTAACAGAATAAGTTTTCTAAAATTGTGTGACATGACAAATCAGATACGGTTTTCAGCTGTTGAATTACCTTCAGTATTTTTGTACTGTACCAATTCTATTTGGTGCAGTAACAACAAAAAAAGGCCATCTGTGTGCAATTCTTGTATATGCAAATTTTAATGTAGTAAGTGGTTCATTCATTCACTATTATGTAACAGAACTTCTGTTATGTTTGAATGTTAAGTTTATTTTTACAGCAGTTTATAGAAGCAGGTGAATATGAACTGTCAAAACTACTGTCATTGCTGGCCAGTTTTGGGTACAGGGGTACTCTCAGGTTATTCTCAAGTGTGAAGCTGTATTCATCAGGATGGCCTTTTGTCTTCATTCTTTCCTTTCACATTTACTTTGACTTTTATTGCTTATCAAAACTGAGTATTTGGATTATTTTTCCTAATAAGTGGTTTAAGAATAACTAACATTTAATTTGTGAGCAATCCACAGAACTAAACTTGCAGCTTATATTTAGTACTTCTAAGCAGGAAATACAATACAGAGCGTGAAACCAAGCCTGTAGGTCATAAGTTGAAGTGACTGTTAAGCATGAGATCTCTTCAGCAGTTGATTTTTATTTGTGTATTCAGTTTTTTCTTCAGTGAGTGCTGCCTTTTAGTTGTGATAAAGCAACAAGATTTTATGAGACCGTAGGACAGCATGAGGTATTCTAGGTCTTCATCAACAGAACAATTGCTTAGAATTCAACACAATTATTTATTAATAATTGTATCTCCATAGCACCCTGGAGAGTAACTTTGTGAGGCTTTTCACAAATGCTCAATTCGACTTCAATCTGATAAGCTTTGTGTTGATTTAATACAGCCTGGGGGTTCTTTTTGAGGGGTGGGGGGAAGGAAGCCACGGAGGTGGTTTCTGTGAGAAGCTGCTAGAAGCTTCAACAATGTCCAACAGAGCCAATCTCTGATGGCTCTGAAGATGGACGTGCTGCTGGCCCAATTAGAGAAGTTGGTAGTGCCTGTGTGATGACATATTTAAGAAGAAAATCAGCTCAGGAGCAGTTTTCTCTCGGGGTGGCGAGGCGCCGCCGCTGGGACCATCGTGGTGCCGCGTGAGCAGCCACGTGGCCGCTGCGGCCGCGTGGCCCCTGCCGTCTCAGCACAGCCGCAGAGCGCCTTGCCTGCCTGGCCGCCC
>VWPU01015980.1:0-50329 GCA_013398955.1 Callaeas wilsoni
GGACGGGCCGGGCCGGGCTGGGAGCCGCTCCGCCCTACGCGCCCCGGCCGGGGGCAGTCATGGGGAGCGGGCCGGTCCCGGGGCGGCCGCGCTGGCGGCGGCGGCGGCTCAATATGGCGGCGCGGGCTGATGTCAGCGGAGGATGTGGCAGCGCCGGGCGGGGCGGCGCCGGAAAGGGACCCGCGGCTGAGGGAGCGCGGCCGTGACCCGGGGCGGTCGTTGCGCTGCCTTCGGGCGCAGGGGTGTGCTTCCACAAGTGCCTCGTTTACACAGCCGCAAGTCCGCTTGGTTTCACACAATCATTAAAGTTGGAAGAGACCTTCAAGACAATCCAGTACAAGCGTCCGCCCAGAACTGCCCCTGTAACCCCTAAACCACATCACCCAGCGCCGGATCCAGACGCCTCTTGACCTCCAGGAATAGTGACTCCAATCCCTGGGCAGCCTGTTTCACTGACTGACCATTCGAGTTCAGCCATAAACCGTGTCCGACTGCTGGCGCAGCCGCCCCCAGCCCCTTTCCCTGCCCACGGACAGCGTTCGAGGCCGGGTGCATGTGGCCATGAGCAGCCCGGGCTGGTGAAGGTGTGTGGCCCCAGGACCAGGGCAGTGACCATACCCTTGGGTTCGGCACTGGTGAGGCCACAGCTCGAGTGTCCAGTGACCAGCCCTGGGCCCCCCAGAAGACACTGAGGAGCAAGTCCAGAGAAGGGCAGCAGAGCTGGGGAGCGGTCTGGAGCACGGGTCTGATGAGGAGCAGCTGAGGGAGCTGGGGGTGTTTGGAGAAAAGCGGGCTTAAGGGGAACCTTATCGCTCTGCACAACTCCCTGACAGGAGGGAGTAGCCGGGTGGGGTTCAGCCTCTTCTCCCAGGCAACAACTGACAGGACAAGAGGACACAGCCCCAAGCTGTGCCAGAGAAGGTTCAAGATGGACATTAGGAAGCATTTCTTCACAGAAAGGGTGATTAGACATTGGACTGGACTGCCTGGGGAAGTAGTGGAGTCACCATCCCTGGAGGTGTCTTAAGGAAAGACTGGATGTGGCACTCAGTACCATGGTCTGGTTGACACGGTGATGTTCTGTCACAGGTTGGACTGAAAGATTTCAGAGGTCTTTTCCAGCCTGATTAATTGTGTGATTCTGTGTCCCTGTCCATGGCAGAGGGTTGGAACCAGATGATCTTTAAGGTCTCTTGCAACCCAAAATCTGTGATTCCATGATTCCATGTATATATGCATGTACCTCTCTGGTGAACTCAGATGAGCTCTCAACAGTTTTCACTTCTGATTCTAGAGATGGAGTCCCTCAGCTCGGCTGTCAATGAGCACCTTTTCAAACCTTGAGCCCTTTTGTACGTGGCACACCAAAACTCAAAAACGTTCCTATCAAGGCTAAATCCTATGTAAGTTTTCAGGCAGTGCAATTTATTGCAGAATAAAGGTGTTTATGGTGTAGGCAAGGATGGCCTACACTTTTTAGTTCACAGTTAGAATATTGTGTTTAACCATATTGAGATACATAAATACAAACATATGTAAAATAGATATTTAATATATAAATAAAATATATGAATAAATAGAGGGGTTTGTTTAGTGAGTTGTTGGGTTGGGGTTTTTGTTTGTTGATTTTTGGTTGTTTTTTTTTTCCAACTGGACTGTCTTTACCAGGAGCTCTGAGTCACTCTGGCAGTGACTTTAGCTTCCATTGTTTTCCGCACCCCCAATTCTTGGATCCCCTGCTGATGTGACTTGGTGACAATTTGGTGCAGCATAAGAAAGAATAGCAGATGGACAGTCCTGATCCCCAGAGGATCTGGATCACTCACGCAAGTGTTTGCTGATTGTTCCTCTTCTGGTTTTTGAGGCCTGCTCATTATTCACAGTACACTTACTGTGCAACGTTCTGATTTTTTTTATCTTTCTGTGTTTTTTGTTAATTAAAATGTCCTACTGTACCAGCTCAAATGCCAAACTAAAGCTGAAGGATGTAACATCACTGTTATTTTTATCAAATTAACGTTTGCTCAAAGAAGAGATACCACAATAGCACTACAAAATCTGTTTCCTGGAAATGTCGTTTCTGAGTTGTAATTAAACTCAAACATTTATTAATTTTGTCCTCTCTGAGCAACTCGGATATTTTCCTGAGGATTACAGTCCAGATGACAGGCATATAATGAACCTGGGTCATTCCCTTTGCCTTCTTTTAACATAGTCACTGTATTAGCTTTCTTCCTGTTCTTTGGAGCTCCCAAGGTTTATTCAGAATCATATTTAGAGATCGAAAAGAGGTTCCAAAAAGCTATTTCAAAAACCTGTACGCAAGCTGTCCTAGCTTACTGATACAAATTACTTAGCTGTAGTGCTGCTGTTTAACTTTTTTTTTTTTAAAGTACTGTTACTGGAAAGAATTTAATCTTTGTCAAGTCTGATAATATTTACCTATTTCCCCAGAATGCAAAGCTATTTGTTGAATACATTTCCTGACAGGACTGTTAACAATTCTTTCACATTTCACTTTAGTAATATCATTGGTATAATTTGCCTTGTACCTACATTCAATTCCTATTCAAGCATGACTTACATTTTCTCTAATTCCTATCTTAAAGCAATTTTATCATCTCCGTTTTTATCAATAGAGTGCACTGTTTGGGCTGTTACAATTATTTTCACTTTCCCACTAGATTAGTGTGGCGTCTTAGTACATTTTCATTTCGTCTTGATTGCATTTTAAAGGTTAACTAATGGAATGTCCATTATCAACTCCTAATTTTTTTTCTTTTGGTGTTTGTTTGGTTGTTGGTTTTTTGTTGTTTTTTTTTTAATCCTTTCCTGAAGGGCCTCGAAGGACTCATCATTACTTCCAATTTTGTAAAAATCAGTCTTTAAAAATAGTTGCTAATTATTTTATTGATTTACCTTATTTTCTGTATTTTGTTACAAAAATGAACAAACTAGGATCACTTACAGGTTAATAATTTTTTGTTGATCAATTTCATTTTTATTATGATGAGGTGTCCAGTGAAGTTCCTTATTCTTAAGTTACTTTTTCGACTTAGAACCTCAGGTGTTTACACAAATTGAATGGTGTAATTTCAAACAAATGTATTTCTTCATTATTAATTTCAGTTCTGATTCGTTATCTGATGAACTTAAACTAAGAAGCCCAGCGTGAATCAAATTAAGAACACAGATACTTGAATTTTGAGCCAATCTTTTTTTTTTTACACCATTGCAACACTGATATACAAAACCAAAATCTGAATGAAAAGGATAGCAAACAAGACATGTTTCAGCACATGGTTTTGTTCGTGTTGATCCCTTCTACACAGCAGAGTGCTGGTGTGCCAGAGAGGAGCACTCAGATACCTGCCTAGGAGATCCTTTGTCACAACCTTCATAACTGCAATTTATTTTACAGTGCCAAGCAGTGTTTGAAAAATATTTCTGAGTCCCGCATGGCTTTATCAGGAGCTCAGAACGCTGTAGCCCCTGACACTGCAATGTGTGGTTGATGTTGGTTGGGTTGTCACTGGGCATAGTGTTGGGAACAGACTCCCCTTCCTCCCCCATCCCAATGCCAGTGGTATCCAGAGAGCTGAGGCCCAAAATCGTCAAAACGCTGTGTTAAGAAGTGGTAATGCAAAAGCACAGGTTGTGGTCTATAAATAGTTTTGTTCATCTTGCGGTGAATTGGCCTTTTAATGCATCCTAGTTTATCCTTAAGCCCATCTCTGGCAGAATGCAGTAGTCTTCTGAAGTAGCTAGGATTTTTTAATTGCTGCTAGCCAGCTGGGAGGTTGAAATAAAAGGGAAAAGAGCAAAGGCATGAATCTGAGAGTCTTACTTTCTGTTGTGCTGGTTCCAGTTCCCATGATTTGCTTTTCCATGGGAGCAGGGATTACGCCAGTGATGACGGCAAGAAAAGTGAGTGTCAAAGTGATGGCAAGTCTGTGTTGGGACACCAGGTCAGGCAAAGAGTAACTTTATTTGACACCTGAATGAGGAGCTCACATTCTGTTAACTACAAACGAGTATTTCACAACTTGAACATCAGGAGCATGACAGAACTGGTTGAAGCGAGAAATTGCAGATGCCTCAGCTTAACAGATGTGCCAGGCTCTGGAACTTCAGATACAAAGGGTGAATCCTACTGCTCTTGTCACAGCACAATCACAAGATATAAGTGGGCAGATTTTCTCCTGAAGAACAGTTAGATTAATGGGATGTGCATGTTTTGAAGCTGACAGCAAGAAAATAGGAGTTGTTTTCCAGAAGAAGGCTGCTGGCTCTGTTATGGCTTCACCATCCAGCAGTTTCACCCATCAAGCTCGTTTACATTCCTGCCTTCTGTCTTCCATTCCCTCCCAGTGAAAGTTTGACACTCCCAATTAGGCCACTAGAAACAAATGTCAGGTGGAGCCATGGCCTGAATCCCTGTGAGGATCTGACTTAAGTCAAGAAAAAGGCCATGTTACTGTGTATCATTTCAGGGATCTATTGACAAGGCAGTCTCATATATAGGCACAGGATCATTTCTGAAAGAGCACTGTGCTGGAGTACAAAGTATGGAAACCCAAGGACCGGAACCAGATGGTGACAGAAATTCCTTAAGGCCAAAAAGTCTTCAAAGCCATGCTGATTACAGACATGCTGCTTGAGTGCTAGACTAGACATTAATGCCAGAAAAGAACTGGAAACAAACTGTTGTGAATTTTGTTCTATCCAATACTATCAGTGTGATCTCGAAGAACAGGATTTTCACCGACAAGAAGAATCAAGATGCTGAAAGGTATGGAGTCATGAAAGAAGGAGAAGATCAGAGATAAGAGACAAGAAAAGTGAGCAGGCTAGTGTGTCATACTGTATGTGGGAAGAAACCAGAGTCAATGATCAACTGACCGTAGAATTTGTGTCTGGTACACAGTGATCATGGTACACAGTGATTCTCTCTTTCAGTTTCAGCTGCACCTGTTTTACTCATGCTGTTGTTTTGGTTACTAAATAAATCCTTCATTAGCCAGTGCAGACCAGCTGTTTTTTTCTGCTTGGTTTTAGGAGTGGATTTTCCAACACAAGCAAAATATTCTAAGTAAAAAACCATTTTACTAATGACTCTTTCTAGCCGTACAACGAACTCTCATTTGGCCTTTAATGCCCAACTCTTTTGATGTTGTTTGAATTTCGATCTATAGTCAAAATTTGCCAATGTACCTTTTCTGAGAGCCACTTTATAAGCTTCTCCCTTAGGGTGATTCAAGGACAATTTTATAGGCTTCTCAAAAATGTGTGCATTAATTACTACTTTCAGCAGCATAAATGCCAGTGTTTAACACTGAGCTCATATAAAATCAGATGTAGCCACTAAATAAAAAAATCTACCTTCAAGGGATTTTGGGTTAAAAACCAGCATATGCTGCTTTTAAGTTTTGTATCTACAAATACAATAAATTGTGAATCTTTAGAAAAAGAGCCACTGGCATTTTAGGAAGACCAAAGGCAGACATGAGAAAGTGCTGTGCACATTTGCTCATTTAAAAAGCATGTTTTTGATTTCGGATATTTCCAGATACTCTCATTTTCTTATCTCCAGGAGAGTTCAAATGATTGCTAGTTCCTGAAATCTTTCTATTGTAATAGCATCTTCCTCCTTGTATCTGAGTGAAATTCTTCAGCAGCAAGGATCTATACTGGTTATTTTAATATTACAATTACAGTACTGAAATCACAAGGACTAAATTATCAGTCAATGTGCTGTTTGTAATTGAGATATCTTTTCATTTCTACACAGGGGTCCTGTTCAACCAGCATTCCTAGGAAAAATGTGTAGTTTTCTTGACCGATGTTCGTTGTGCAAAATGAGTCCTATGAAACCTTCACCAAAACTGTCTTTGGTATTTCGGCAAAATTTAAAATGTTTAGTGCAGTGAATTTTTTACAAGTTCAGCTTTGAAAAATCTTTACTTCACATCCTAATGTAACAAATGCTTTACTATCTGTTCCTTGTAACGTATATAAATACTCATCAACTGATTAAAAAATACATCAAGCCAGATGGCGCAAAGAAAATGTTTCCACAGAGTTGTAATTTACAAGATAAATAGTGATTAGAGCAGCATTCATGTTGCCTAAATAGAGAGTGCTTCTGTGCATTCGGAGTGTGTGTAGAATGAATGTCGAATACTCTGATAGGTTTGCACCCTCTTGTTATGACCAAAGACCCATGCAGAGAGAATCAAATAATGAGTGGTAATTTTAGAACTGTAAATATGCGGCAAACACAGCCATGGGGCCAGTGAGGGAGAAAAGTACAAATTCCAGGAACTAGAAGTCACATTAATTCAGAAAAGGTGTGAGCAGCTGGGAAATAGAGGAAAAATCTAGAAGTGTTTGGCAGCAGCCATCTCTGACCCTCTATAAAAATTGTTGTAAGGGAGATAAAGCTGTGTTTCCAAGTTACTTTGTTCCTGAGAAATTAGCCAAATGCCTTGCACTCTCTGTGCTGCTCCTGGCAGAAGAGGCAGACCGCGCTTGCGTGGGATGGTTTGTATTCCTGATGGCAGACAGGAGGTTTTGATCCTGGGGAATGCCAGAAGGTTTTTAAGTCTGGCACAGACGTCAATACCTTCCATAGTACCTTCCACCCAGGGTAGATACTGATAAATGTATATCTACTGATAAAGATTTGTAGATTAAGTATACCGACATCTCTGGGTTATCCTTCTCCCTCATTCATTCAAGCACCAAACCAGGATGGAAGCATGTCTAATTAGTTTGCTGAAGTTAGCTTTGAAAACAAAAAAGAATAAAATTCAAGTCAAGTCCTAGGGAGCACTCTGTCTCACCATCTTGCTGTGAACTTCCTTGCATGGTTGACTTTGACAATGGGAGAAAATTCCAGGAGATGTTTTTTGGAGGGGGTGTACTTGCCCTTAGCTGGGGAAGTTCAGAAGTGAGACTCAGCATCCGAACACTCCAGGCACTGCCACCTTTCTGTGTTGCCCTGTAATCCAGGTGCCTCTGCTGACTGCGAGGCAGAGCGCTTGAGAGTATTGTGAACTGATCCCCAAAGGACTAAAACTAGGCAAACATGGATTGATATTTTAGGGGCTTAATTCTGTGTTGGATCGTACCTGTGAAAAAACATCTATCTTCTGTATTGTAAAATGATATTATTGCTATATCATTACATGAGATGGCATTTAAAGCTATTTCACTGGCAAGCACTTTATCATCTATGCAAATATATAAATCTGTTGCAAAAGAGCTGCTATTCAAACAGAAATCTGTTTATAGGGGATCTGCAAAGAATTTAAGTGAATCTACACCACAGACCACATTCTTAGTTAAAATTGGCATGATAATTTGAATGGCTGGGACAAAGGCTGTTTAGGACATTAACTGCATAACAGAGATTGATGAGCATTTTAGCATTGTTTCTAAGGTTAGCCAGTTATTTAAAGATTTATGGCTGTCCAGTTGAATAAGTACATTTTCATAAGTCCTGATTGCATTTAAGAGTTCATTAATGAGCTACAAATGTGTAAGAACTCCTGCTATGTGCTAATATAGCACCAGACATAAGGCTACATTTACAGAACTAAGTAAAGATCACAGAATCACGGAATATTCTGTGTCAGAAGGGACCCACAAGGATCATCAAGTGAATGGCCCATATGGAGATCAAACACAACCCTGGCATTATTAGCACCATGCTCTAACCAACTGAGCTCATCTCAGGGTTGAAAAGTACAGTATTTAACCAGGAGACATAGACTGAGGTGATCCTAGAATGTCTCCTTGTTTTTTAAAATTAGTGCTTGTAGCTATCACAGTGAGTTCAAACAGAACAGAAACCTGAGTAGTAGTCAGGGACTGTCAGAAAACTCAGAAAAAAAGATAGTTTTACCATCAGCCTTGTACCTCTATAGAATGCTTATGTTTCTGCCCGTTAGTGTATTTTTTTCTCTCCCTGAAAACTAGATTGAGGAAGAAGATGGGGGATTTGAAACTTCACTGTTGAAGGCAAAGAGAGCTAAAAAAACACCAGAAATATGCAGCAGAGCTGGAAAAGTTACAGGACTCTTTTTCTAGGGATGCTGATATGAGGAAGGAGGACTCCCTATCCAAAAGCCTCGCTGGCTGAAGAGTGAACCTGCATTTCCCTGCATGCCCAGACATGCAGCAGCAGTGAGCCTGACAAAAACTGTGTTGAAAAACTTGGCAAGAGAATGGTTCCCTAAAACTCTTTTCTGTGTCTGGGAAGAAAAGGAAAGGAAGTGTGAAAAAGTACTTGCATCCGTTGTTCCGTTTGGTGCACTGGTGTCTTGTTGAGGGCCACTTACTTCTTCATTATGGAATTTTTTTTTTCCTAAAGGTACAAAGTTCTTGCAAATGTTCCCTTGGCCTGGCCTGAAGAAGATTTCCTTTCCTCTTGAATCCACTCACATTAAAACTCCAAGCCAGAACAATGGTATGTGTCTGCCTCACAGCCTCAGGCTTAGAGCAGCAGCAGCATGTGGCAGGTGACCCTCAGATCACTTTCCTGTGCAGGTGCAGAACTGGCTACACAGCACAGCCTCCCAAAAATCCGCCTCCCACAGCTCCTGGGATGCAGTGGGATGCTCACAGCAGTAAGCTACCTCAGTGAAGCCAGGGTTAGACCTTCAGGGCTCCAATGACTTCCCCAGGGAGGAGAGATGGAAAAGGATTAGCACCTAAATTATCGCTGGTTGCAAATTAAGATGGAAGTTGGAAACAAAATCTTAGTAGGGAAACTCAGCTCATGACTGGCAATAAAAATACATCCAGCAGCCTAAAAAGGTGGTCCTGGTGTGGCGCAAGAACCTCCAAACAACAGGGATACATCCGTGAGAGAGGCCCTTGGCTGCAGCAGAGGAATGAGAAGAGCTGCACAGCGTATCAGTGTTTTCACCTGCATAGGCAGTAAATCAAGATCT
Organism: Callaeas wilsoni; assembly: GCA_013398955.1. Lineage (NCBI taxonomy): Eukaryota > Metazoa > Chordata > Aves > Passeriformes > Callaeidae > Callaeas > Callaeas wilsoni. The sequence goes on from VWPU01015980.1 coordinate 8,961, forward strand.
CTGCCTGGTTTACAAGGCATCTTTGGAAGAAAAAAAATAAAAATAAATCTCTTTCTGCTCTTGCTGAGGTACAACAAATGACATCTGAGCTTTCCATATTTAACACAGAATATGTCACACTGATGAGTCAGCTATCTGCATGAAGGTGTCCTACTTTGGTATGTATGGCCTTTTCTCACTAAGTGTTTTCCCTAATATTTACTTAGGCACCAGCTTAATTCTCTTTGCCAAGGGATAAAACAGTGGTTTTAATTAACAGCTATTTACTACACAGTTAAGCCCTTCAGAAAGAAAATTTTAAAAACTCCAATCCAAGCAACAAAAAAACCCCTTAGAAGATCGCTCCCCCAGCTAAAACTAGTCTCATGGTTAGTAGCTTATAAAGGAGCAGCAAAATACAAATCTTGTGTTTCTGCAGAACAAATGCATGAGCAGAAGACACAAGCTTTTACTGGCCTTAATGGTCAAAACACAGCTGTGGCTGAAACCCAGCAAGGTGATCTCCCACTGCTCAGAGCAGGAGAGCAGGACCAGGCACTGCGCCAAAGCAAAGAAAGCATTCCTTATCCTGGAAGCATGGTCCTGCTCTGAAACACAGCTCTGCAAAAGAACCCCAAAACCAAACAAACCCAAACCCAAAATTTGGACTTTCCCTCTTCTTTAAATTGAGGGGATTCTGTTTCCTTCGCTGCAAACTCAGCCTGGAACTGGAGAACCAACTTGGCCCTTCACCATCAGTCATAAACATCCTGCAGCCAAAACCAAAGCATTACTTACATTTGCATGACCCCAAGGTTGTAAGTTGGCCTCAGATACGAACGTCACATTTGAATCTGTGTTTGTTCATCATTATTAACACAAGGCTAATACAACGTGCTAAATGTTTCTGACATCCTGTTTTATGACAGGAGCTATTTTTGATGCTTTGTGAGGCCATGTTGCTCTTAGCTATACTACTGCATCGGAAGTAAAACTTCAGGAAATTATTTTTATAAAGTTGTGCTTCAAGCAGCAAGGACTTCATTTTGCCATTAACATCAGGAAATACAGCATAGAATATGAAAGACCAAGACTGTTAAAGGAAGATGACATTTTTACCACTTTCCATTGGCATGTTTGTTTTGGAAGGATAATGTTGCACAGAAATTACTCTATAATTTGAAAATACATAGGCGGATAAAACTATTTCAAAGTAAACTTTTTACTATGGCTCTTTAGCACAGCTGACAAAAATAAAAAATATCAAGATTCCTAATTCTGCTTCATCTACCAGTTTCCCTTCTGCAGGAAGAGATCTTTCTTGATCTGGGCAGTTGGCCAGCTCAGTGTCCAATAGGTTGCTCCAGTTAGGAATAAAGGATCTTTGATGTAGTTTGGTTTACTTACAAAAATGTAAGAAGCCCTGCTGCTTTGAGCACAGGATAAATCAAACAGCTGGAGACAGCTTCCTTAACACAGCTCCTTTAGCCAGCACCGGACCCAAGCACCATTTTGCAAGGCTTCTCCTCTACCAGTTCTCCACAGAGCAGTTCTTCACTTCATGCTCCTCACTGCCATCAAATACATCTCAAAAATCTGATGGAATTCGCCCACTGAAGTGGACCATGAGTGGTGGCACAGCTACTCCCTGCCCCAATACGAGACAGAGTGCTTGGAGTGCCATAGCTCAGCAGTGAGGATTGGGTGATGGCCACACTGAGATAACTCGGTTACTAATGCAGCGCGTACTTTCTCCTAGCAGGCCCAGGGAGACATTCAGGAGGCTTGGGAAATACGAATCTCACTAAACAAGATCATCCTGCAAGCGTGGCTGCCTGGGTGGCTCCCACTGGCAGACCAATAGTTAAATGAATTGAACAAAAGCTAGTAGAGACACATGAAATATGTTGTTGGCACCTTTTAAACTCAGCCATACCTAAAGGGACTGAAAATCCTGCTATAAAGGCTTTCAAAAATCTCACACAGTCGAAGAGATGTTGTTAAAGTCTGCAGTTGTGTTTAAGTGTTTGTGTTGGGTTGGCCTTGGCTGGATAGCAGGTGCCTGCCAAGGCCACTCTGTCACTCCCCTCCTCAACAGGGCAGAGGCAGAAAATGCAGTGAAAGACTCATGGGTTGGGATGAGGACAGGAAGAGATCACTCACCAGTTACACCACGGGTGAAACTCGTGACTCACAGATGTTAATTTAACTTACTGCCAATTAAATCAGAGTAGAATAATGAGAAGTAAGAATGAATCTTAAAAAGGCCTTCTCCTTTGGGGCACAAGGAGGGCATGCCCCCCTCTTTTCCCAGGCTCAGCTTCTTTCATGGTTTCCCTACCTCCACTCCCCCAGTGGCACACGGGGACAGGGAATGGAGGATGCAATCAGTTCATAGCATGTTGTCCCTGCTGCTCCTCCTTCCTCATGGGAAGGACTCCTCATATCCTTCCACCGCTCCAGTGTGGGGTTCCTTCCAGTGAGACAGTCCTCCATGGACTTCTCCAGGGTGAGTTGTTCCCAGAGGCTGCAGTTCTTCATGAACTGTTCCAGTTTGGGTCCCCTCCACAGGGTACAGTCCCTCAGGAACAGGCTGCTCCACTGCAGGCCTCTTGTGGGGTCACAAGTCCTGCCAGCAACCCTGCTCCAGGGTGGGCTGCTCCCTCCACAGGCCACAGGTCCTGCCAGGAGTCTGCTCCAGCACAGGCTTCCCATGGGATCACAGCCTCCTTCAGTCACATCCCCCTGCTCCAGTGTGGGATTTTCCGTGGGCTGCAGGGACACGGCCAGCCAGTGTGTCTTTTCCTTCACCTGTCTATGGAAAGAGTTAATCCTTCTTTCCTCTCTTCAGTTCAGGTGTATTAAAGAATACTAAAGAACTTATGTAGAATACTAAAGAATTGCTTTTCAGTACTATGATTAAATTTACCTTTTTTTCAACTCTAGTTTGGCACACTCAGGTGTTATTTTACTGACTAACTGTAACTTTTCAAAAGAAATGTCTTGGCAGGGAACAGCCATTTACAATGCTCTTCTGACAAATGCAAAGATGTCAGTCAACTTTTCCCTCAGTGTGTTGCAGCTGGGGAGACATTTGCCTTCTGAGGCTGGAGCTGGAAGGCAGCAAGTTGTGTATTAATAACTGAGAGGGAAAATATTCAAGGAGGAGAAGGAGGTCCATCAGCCTAGGTAGAATACTAATGTCAGCAACGAGCACAAGGAGGGCTATTATTACTTCAGTAAGATCCAAAGATTATAAAAAAAGTTTATGTTCAGTCATTTCCTGCTGCCTAAATAATTCTGGGTCCCTGGTAATTGTATTTCAGCTGTTTCTAGCATTCATTATTGCCTGCAAAACTCCAGAGGTTTGCCATATTCATGCAGCCTCTACTTAATACCAAGCCACTGAGTAATGGTTTTACTATTACTGTATTTCTTTTCACTAACTTGCCCTTTTTGTCATCATTTCTGCCAGACAGCTATTCAGCTGCAATTTGAATCATAGAAAGGACCATTGCTTTCAGAACAACATCAGGTAGATAAATTTTCATGGAAAATTAGAGAAAGTACTAGATTCTACACCTGAGAGAGATAATGGGCAGATTATGGACAAAGCAGATCACCTGAATTAAATCTAAATACAAATGAGAGGTAAGTAAGTAAAATATGCTAAAGAAGTGTGGGGGAGTAACCAATCAGCTCACCTATGTGTGGCTGAAGCTTTGAAGAGAACAGCAGGAATGCGCCAGGAATCCGAAATCACTTTCTGAGTGATGGCTGTTTTTAGATTACAAGTCAGAACATGGTATTTGCTTTTGAGCAGCTGCCCTCAATCACTGCTTACTCACCGCCCAGGCAGCATGATGGTATTTAAGATGCTGCCAGCCCAACCAAAGCACAGCCTAAGGAACTACAGGCCTGAAGAGCATCAGAACATGTCTGATGGCAGTAGACTGGGTTCACTGGGTATGCTCACCTTCCTGCTGTGGCAAACAGGTCAGATTCAATGCAACAGTACTTTAAATCATCCTGTAAGGCTTCTACAGGCAACCTCAGAACACAGCTGGTTTGGATTGTGCTTTTTTCTTCCCTTTCTTTTTGTTTTCCCTTAGAAGTGTTAAATAGTTGGAGTTGGCCATGCATGCTATTTACAGCATTTCATCTCAGTGCACAGTAGAGGTAGTTCCCAGGATTTATTTCTTTTTCAGCAGCTGGAGAGAGACTTTTTCTACACCTGTGGTTCCACCTCTCACTTCATCTGCTCCGACTGGGGGCTGCCAGTTGAGAGAGGCACCCTCAAACAATCTCCTCCTCTTATTTCCCTCTGCATCCCCACGGGGTGATTTGGATCAACGAGCTGATCTGATGGAAACCTAATCCACAAAAGCAAAACACCAATTTCTATAAAATCAGCTGGCAAGCAGCAACGGTGTGAGGGCACCGCTGGGCAGTGATCAGCAGGACTCCCTCTGGCAGCTCCCTGCGTTTGCCACACATCGGGTGTAACCCAATCCCAAACCTCCTGGGAGAACAGACATCGTTCTGCTATCACTTGTGCAGGCACCATCACAGCAAAATTCTGAATCTACAGGAGATATGCTGCTCTAGAAAACACATTTTGGGATTATCACCCTGCTTTTTCTTTGATGCAGTTTTTGTTTGTGAAAAAAATGCTGTGCAGGAGGATTCTACTTACTCTAAAAATATATATCAATTATTATTATTGCTACAGGACAACTTCCAGGACAGCCATGCTCTGTATTGGCAGGGAAGTAAGAGACCTTGTACTCTGAGAACTGTTTACGTCATCTGTAGTACTCCTTGTCTGGCTTTCAAATATTCCCACCACCTCCTGCAACAGGAAAAACTAAGTAGAGCTGGCAAGTATAAAACCAGTCTTTTCCAAAGTTACATGAATTGCCATCAGGAAAGCAAGAAATATTTTCTAATAGTGAATCCACAGTGGAAAGTCTGGGATGGGAAACTGAAAAATACAGGAAGTGGCTTGTAGGAAACAAACTGGGTTCATATGTATAATGAACTCAAGGAGAGTGGTGAGGAACATCCTGTTTTGATTTATGAATTGGGGTCAGAGTGAGAGTGGAAATATCTTCTTGCGTCACCAAAACATGAAGCAATGAGCACTTACACCCTCTACATAAAATTAGCATCTCTGTCATCACATTCATGCATAAACATACTTTCAATTAATGTCTCTAAAACAAAAGGAAATGAGTCCCATTGATTGCAAAGTGAGTCCACGGAGTCCTGACTTTTAAAAGTCTGAAGAAGACTTGAAGATAGCAAAACGTACATTAATTCTAGTAGTGGTAGCTGTTCTTAATCAGAAATTTTCTCCAGATAGCAGTAACAGTAAGGTTTGTAAGTGGCCTTTCAGAACTCATAGAAATGTTAGCTGGTCTCCAGGAAATTCAGTGGTTCCACAGACTGAATTTTGGCTCCTATAGTATAATGAAAATTTTATTTCAGGACCCAGAAACAGACAAAATGCAAGATTTAAAAGAAATTTCATTACAAGAAAACTGAGATACCTGACTTGACTGTAAATGAGCAGATTTTCCTATTTGAGAGAAGCATTCCTTTTAGCCTGAGAACTGCAGATTTGGATCATGCCTGAGCTGCAGGCACAGGGGTTTCTGTTGCATTCTCCTACCCTGATGTCCTTAGTAATGACACAGGGCATCTAACAAATGTTCCATCCACCCACCTGCTTTGAAAACCAGTAAATAATTTTGATGGTATTTGACAAAAAATTATTTCAGAAGTTGCTGGATTCCAACAGGCAGTCTGGAGGCTACGTGGCCAGCCCATGCCAAGTCATGAACATTTACTTGGTCCCCCAGGAACCGAGTCACAGAGTTTGAGTTGTCCAGCAAGGCAGCAGCAGTGACAAACCTATAAACTGCAGGAACAGCATACGACTTAAAAACAGGGAGGAGATGGGTGGAGACCAAAGATGTTCTGGCATAAGCAAGGGCCAGAAATACCAGAAGACAAAATTGAGTGGTGTGGCCAGACAATCCAAGGCCACAGGAAATCAGTCTTCCTAGATCTGCCGCTCACAAAGTAAATTTACAAATGCATTTCCTAGGCATGTCTTATCCGCCTGCTTTAAGCATCCAGGGATAACATTAAGGTAAGTGCCTATTTCATTTTACTGGGTTGCTAAAATGAAAACCAGGGAAACCAAATTCTTGCTGGAAGCAGAGTAACATCCTGCAATTTAGCACCAGCAGTTACTGTTCTACAGGGCTCCACAGCAGCCAAACCATGGCAGCACTGAGCATTCACTGCCCATCCAAACACTTGCCAAGATAGTAGCAGTCCTCTATTACAACTTCTCAGCCTATGGAGCAAGTTTAAAGCTGTGACCCCAGTCAAACTTACCTCCCAAGCAAAGGGAGTCCCCTGGGGCTCAGAACAGTGTGTAAATCTCTGCCATGTTCTTCTAACACAGGCTGAAGGACCCCATTGCTACTGCCTTTGTAATCAACATAGTGGTGCCCTCCCCACACAACTGCCTGTCCTTATCTTCTGTGTCCACTCCTCTCCAACTCTATTATCCCACCAAGTTCAGCCATCCTGCAAATGCTGGCAACAAGCATTTGTCATGTTGACTTTACTACAAACCAAGAAAAAGGACGCAAGACCCTAAGAATGGTTTCGCCCCTTCCATTCCCCCCACCAATTCACCCTGGAAGAGCATGTATAGTTGTGTACACAGAATGGTCTTTTCAGACTCAGCTAACTTCACTACTCAAATCTCCTTCCTGTCCCAGAAAATGAAGTCCTTCACACGATTTTTAAATAGAGTTTTATGCAAAGCCTAGCTCTTTGTGAAGGAGCACCCAGCCGTAAATACAGCATGAGGTCTCCAGGTAGTTTAGAATGAAGGTGACCTCGGCTGTGAAAAAATTAATCCATTTTAAGAAATCCTCAGCAGAAAGTATTCAGCTACCTCTGGAAGAAATTATGCTTCTGTGCTTTAAGCATAAATGGAAAAAGTTTTAGCTGGAGCAAAAGATCAGGAGGGCAACCTGGCTGTAAGCACCATAATAAAGTACATGTTTGCATTCCATTATGCTGCACATCAATAGCTGAACCTTTTCAATAGTGAATACAGTCTTAAATCAAAGCCAAGTGGTCAAAGTACAATTGCTGGTCTTTAGCAGGTGTGGGCGAGGCAGAGGCACACCTTGTGGCACAACGTGACCCACAGCTACTGCTGTGTGGGGCTTCAAGAACACAGCTTGCACAGTCTTGTAACATTCATGAGTTTTTAATGTGTGATTTGCACTAGTGCTGCCTTTGACCGAGAGCTAGAAATTTGTAGTGTCTTGAAAATAGTGGAATTTTAAAATCTGTACTCCACAGCTTACTGTGGCCATCTCTCGGTCCATCTCAAACACAGATCTGGTTTAAGAAACACCCCCCTGTGGCAATTTGAAGAAGTTGCTTAGTGTAACAATGCAAGAACTTTCACCCTGGACACGGGGGGAAGTACATTGCTAAGACAGAAACAAACAGTATCTAACAACCCTCACCCCACCCCTCCAAGAGAGACACTCAGCAGATTTCTAGATCACCTTTAACTTCCCACAACCATCCTACTTTCACTGCACTGAGCTTTCCTCTCCTCCTGCACCGGTGGCACCTCTCCAGAAGTACAGCCAGATCAAAACTGCACAGCTTTCCCATAGCAGTCTGTAAAAACCAGGCTATACCCAGAAAAACCTTGCCCCTCCAGACTGTCTGCTGTGATTTAGTGCACCACTTGCAAAGTGGACCTTAAACATACATTCTCATTTCAGGACAAATATGTCAAAGTATATTTTATTGACACTCTTCAAACAGCCTGTTAGAGAGAAGTAACAGTATTTAACAAAAAGAAGGAAAAAAAGAAGATAACCTGTAAAGCTGCTAGCTTGCATTCAGTGTTAAAACTTGGAGGTATAAACAGAAGCCTGGAGTAAAAATATGAAGTATATTTCCAATCCTTCAGTGCAGAAAACCACCAACAATAGTATTTACTCTACATTAGAAGTGTTCTGACGTTCAATTCCAGATATATGCTTCTTTTCTATATATATTTCTGATAACTTATGTACAAATAAGATGTCCAACATCTGTTCTTTAATACAAATATGTAATCTTCATGACTGAAATATTACAACAGTTTGATCAAAAGTATAGAAAAATCATTTTAATATCTTTTTTTAAATGGCAGCGTTTAAAAAAACCCACCCTTGAACCCAAATGACCTTAGAATGACAAGTATTTCTTCACCGTAATAATACACTGCTCATTCAACATGCAAAGTATTATTGCATACATGAGTCACATGAATAACAACTAAGTCTGAAGGAAATGTGCTGTACAGCAAGTGCTAGCTGTATCATACATATCACAGAAGAAAGCATAAGTACTAGTGTATTTTTAAATAAAACACTACAAACTCAAGTATTGTCCTCGCACTAAGACTTTAAGGCAATTGAGAGCTGGGAAGCTTCAGTTTGGCATAGCTGCGTCAAAGCTCTCCCCCTTTCCCAGTTATGAGAATTTATTTTTAGAGGGCTGCTGATGAATTGTTGCTATACATTAATACAACTCAGTATGAAGTGACAAGTCAGTAACAAAAGTTTAATATCCCCAGTTTCACTGAGCTGATCAAATTTAAGCAACAGTTTATCCACCAGCTGTTTTCCAGCATGGATTTCTAAATTGTTATGAGAACAGAGAAAATATTCAATGTCTAACCTCTCAGTGTAACTGATTTTATGACTTGAATCCCTTCTTGGGGTATTACAGAGTTTAAGGGTTCAAAACAGATCTGACAGTCAAATAATATTCAGCTTTACAGAGGATAATTATTTGCAGTAAAAATACTTCATATAAACATACACACAGTAGATCCAAGTCAACAGGCATTTCTTTATGGCTTTTTTCACTGAGGTACTGTTGTAACATCCAGCAACAGGACACAAGTGTTCTATGGTATAAACACCACATTCATAAGCTGTACCACCAACTCATGACAAGTGGTAACAGACTGCAAATCCTGCTTTGCTGCAGGATTACAGGAAAAGAGTCTTCCCTGCTATGTGGAGAGTCTCAGTGCAAGCTACAGAAAGCCTTAAAGGCAACTGGCATAAGTGGGGGAAAGTTAAAATGAAAGTCTCACTCTACTTAAAAGGAGAAAAAACGCTCGTGGCAAGTTGAAATCTCATTCCTTAAAATTAAGAGCAAACTTAATATTCCAAGGCAGCAAGGGCATGTAGCACAGCAGCCATACGTTAAGACTTGAAATGTGTCATCAAGCTCTTGCATCTGACCCTCGAGCTAAGTGCATGCACAGGCTCAGAGCAGCAAGCCTGTGACTGTGACACCGCACAGACCAACAGTGACAAAGGGGGCAAGCACATGACTTCTGCTGATCCAACAGCAGACAGAAAACACCTGGTGACCACGAGTGTATTCCTCAACTGTTAAAGGCTGATTTGTGAGTGCACAGTTAGTTTGCATCTTTCACTGTTTACGTGGGGGGGGAAAAATGCAAATCACAGTACTCCACTCCCAGTACTCTTTGCATAAGGGGAAAGAGATCTTCTGTTAAGACAGCATGATTGTTGCTGTATGTGTTTATCATTCCACCTTTACAGCAGAAAGTATTCTTTTGCTGTTTTTCTTTTTTAAACAGAGTGGCCATATGGTTACTCCAGCCAAGACTCCCATTTTTACTACACCTATGCCAGAAATATGTTTCTGCAATAAATATTGTTAGAGTGAAATACAAGTTCAAAACATGCTCAGGTAATGACAGCAAGTAGTTCTTTCCAATCAAGGTCTTTTAACCCCACAAACCCATTAAAGAGGTTACAGATGCTCAAGTTCCTTATATGAAGATACAGAGCAACATTTAAAATTCAGTGCTTAGCCACATACAATCCATACTGTAATCTATATACATGTTATAACATATCCCCACTTAGATCAACAAATTCATCATCCCTCTTGACCAAGTCATCTTCATCTTCCAAGTCTTTCCAGGTGCTAGTGGGTAAAGCTGGTTTGATAGACTGTCTCTGGAGTAAAGCAAATGGAAACAAGGATGACAAACGGGCAGAATTTCTCAGCATGGGAACAGAATGTACATCTCCAGAAACAGCCTGACTGTGTTCTTCATCCATTTTCACCTGCAGGCTTTGCACTTCCTCCATCAAGTCCAAAATCTTGGCAGCTGTAGCTATTGTTCCACCACCGTGAAGCTGGGCCTCAGGAATCCACCGCAGGTAACGCTGTGCCCAGACTTTGATTTCGGGACCGTCGATGCGCGGTAACAGAAGACCGTGGTAGTCGACAGGTTTGCTATGCCAGCTATCATAGAACTCCCTCAAGCTATTAGGGGGCTCATCTGAGGAATTTATGAACTTGCCAATTCTTTTACCCAAAATGTTTTTAATTAAATGATCTGTTTCCTCTCTGAAAAATCCTCTCTTCGTGGAAGGCTTTGCCTGTGTCAGTGGCAAAGAAAGTTGCCGTTGATGCTTTAAGAGGGAAAAAAAGAAAAACACTCAGAAAAATATTAATGGGACTTCAGAAAGCAGCTTTAAGAGGAAGAAAAACAAAGCTGTATTCAGAAACTACTTCCAAGCAATTGTCACTTGAACTACATAGCAAAGCAGTGGCTGTGTTTAAACTGTTATTTTTCAATACATCACGTATTTCACAGAGCATACTTAGTATTGCCAGCTGTCTTCCCTGCACAAATCAAAAGTAACACCAATAAAGCAATTTTCTTTGAAAAAGCCAAACCTTTTGCTTACATTCAAGTATTACAAATGTCCATGTTTAGTTTAAGCTAGTTAGAAATCAGAGAGCACTTGATTTACAGGTTTTTATCCACAGGTCCCTCACTGCATCTCAGATTAATGCTGTAGATCATACTGGCAGTGTCTCACTTGAGAATGCTTTGTACAGGACAGAATTTAACCAATGAATTGCGATTGAAATTTGCTACCCCAAACATTTTTCCCTGAGTTTGTGCTACACGCCAGTAATGACGTGGTCCATCCATAATCCTCCATACTCCAGACAGATTTTTGCTGTTGTTGGTCCCCCTCCCACTCCAAGTGCACACACACTCCAGTTACACTCAGAAAAAATTAGGGAAGCAATCACAAACATATGTATTTCAGTCAGGTACTGCATGGAACAACTAAATGAACTCCCTTCAATCACGTCAGTGCAACTCACCTGAATGTTAAATCTCATTACTTACCAAAAGACTTGCATAAAAGTATGAAGAAAAAGAATCCCTAACTTCATGGCTCTGAATAGTTACTGTAAAAGAGTTATTTACAACTGAGCTGGATGCAAACTGGGTTCTTAAGATCCACGTGGGTCTGAGGTATACATGCATTTTGTCAATTAAAAAAAGTCTGTGCCAATACTTTCACTGTAAGTACATTTGAAATAAGAGATGAGCAAAATATTTCTAGAATTAAAAAAATAGTTTAGCAGCACATATCTTACTTTGAACCGTGCAGTCTTCCGTTGACTTTTATCTGGTTTTGGTTTCTCCGCATAAAGAGGGTTGTTCAGAAAAGCCTGGGCCTTGGGGTCAAACTGCACAGACCAGTCCCACACAGAAAGGAATCTGAAAGGGCCACTTTGTGTCTTGAGGACTTCCCCACTCTGCCAAAACAAACAGGTCACATTTAATACTGCTTGAAGGGAATTCTGACCAAGTCAAGGTGAAATTAAGAAACTGGCTTTTCAGAAAAAAAGGCCACGGAGTTGCAACAACACTCGTGCTTTCTACGTGAACAACAACAGTGCAATTAGATTTTCACAGACAAAAATTAAGTTAAATATTCTCAGGGAAAAAAAAAAAAGTTTTGAAACTTGGGCAAGAGACAGACACTCGGATTCTTCAAACACAGGGGGCATGTTAGGATTCCAAACACCAAAAGTGAACTGCAGTCATGCAGTGCTACTGGTCTAGATTTTGTGATCAACAACTTATTTGTATGAAAGACAGTACTCTTCACTGTTTCCCTTAGTCTCTGTGCAGCCTTGCAGAGGATTCTCCCGTTGCTCCCAGCTTCTAAGGCTACAGAAGAGCATGAACCAAATATAAATTGACATTCAGGAGATGTTGATTTTGGAATACAATAGAATATGCCGTACAAGAATGTCATAGATAACTTGTTCTGCAGGACAGCTGGATATTCCTTGTAGGTTAAGGAGCTCCAATTTCACTGAAGAGCACTGAACATGAAACTACAGCTACACATTACTTGTAATGTATTCCTTCTGTCGTCATAAACTCCTAAGTCCTGAACTTGACTCCTCATAGCCAAAATTGCACTCGTTCACCCTTCAAGGCACTTCAATGAGTAAGGAAAAATGTGCTGTTGGGAATTAGCTTTTTTTTGAGTGTTCCTTGTTTGTTGGTGAAACTCATTCTCCAACACACCGCATCCACAAAATACCAAACCCTTACCTTATTAGTGTCTCTTTGATGTTGAGAGTTGAAGAAGAAAGTGCTAAAAATAGGCACATAGAGGCTGTCTGACAAGACAGTTAAGTAAGTTTCTGTGAACTCAAATGCTGGAGGATACTGTTGTACCAGCTGCCAAACACAATTTAGCAGGAGCAGAAAAACAGGAGCCTAGGTAAAGAAAATATTTCACCAGTTTCAAAAAAAGTTAAAACTGTTCCAGCATGGAGACTATTTATTTTACAGTATTTAGTGTCTCCAAATACAAATCTTAAGGCAAGAAGCCTGATTAACGACGGAACTGCTGCATATATATTTGGCTGAAATCTGAAGAATTATTATCTGAGCTACCCTTGGCCAATTATTGACAGAAGAGATGAGCACTTCCTACTCTGAATTTGAAAGTTGCCACTATGCAGACTTTTAAAGGTGGCAAAGCAAAATGAGTTTATAGCAATTCTTGACCTATTATTTCCATTCTGTATAGCAATCTGATCTAGTCCCAAAGCAAGACAGCATAAAGTTGATCTCCAGATGTGATGGGAATAGGCAATTAACTTGAGTTACTTCTATGGATCCTACTAACCCAGTTTTCAAGGGCAAAAGATACATGACTTTCAAGAGTCCAAGACTGGGAAATTTTACATTTGTTCTCTTTAGTAATAAAGTCATCACTGACCTCTAAACAGCAAAAACAGCGACACTGTACAAACATCAACCCATAAAACAAAACACAAAAGATCCTCAGAGTAACTGGAACTTCTTGACTAACAGCTAAATCCCTCCTCATGCTGAGTAAGCTTATAAATAGTAAGTAAGGAAAGCAATTTAAAAAATCATACCTCCTCTTTTTCACTTTTGTGTAAGTGGTTACAGCGATCCAAAAAGCCATGTCCTCCAATCACCCACTCCTTCTGAATAAGGCTCTGAAACCCTGACTTTGTCCTGCTGTACGAATCCATCATCACTTGAACCAGACTCGAGATTACACAGCACAGATCAGTAGCACTCTCTTCTACAAAGAACAGAAACCATATTCTTTACTGAGCCATTCCTTGAACTTGGTGTAAGAAAGCAAACCATTGCCATGTTCACATAAACAAAATCGTATGTCAGGATCAGAGCAGCACAGACATTTTTGCAAGTTAGAGAGAAGTTAATCCATGATTCCAAATATAAGGTTTCTGACATGCTTATCCTAGGAAAATACTTTGACAATAAAACCTGCAAGCCCCAGCCTTTACTGCTGTGACTTGCCTGTGCCCTTCAGTCTCCCACAAGCACACACAGCCCCTCGGCCCAGCTATTTGTCCTTACCCTTCCTGACCCCCACGCCTCTTTTCACAAGGTGTGAAACTGCCTCCTCATGCAACATACATTCTTCACCTTTTCAAAAGGTGCCTCCAGAAAACACCTCTTTCCTGTGCCAGGTTTCTCAAATGGCAACGTGTGGGAAAAACCCAACAAAATTACCAATCCAAGAGTCACTTAATGGTTAACTTTAGGTTTGGTTTTACATGTGATTAGTCTAGGAAAATGAACTGCTCAACATGTTTACAGTAAGCACTCTTCCATGTATTTTTAATAAAGAGGCTGCAGAATATCCAGTGCATACCTAGAAAATATAAAGGTTATTTTGCAATGTTTTCATATTACTGGTCTTTTTTGTAGATATGGTTCCCCTTCCCCTTAAAGTACAGAAAAGGGTCTAGGAGACCTTAAATAAAATAAACTGGGAAACAGGAATGTTACCTCTTCTTTATGCATGACTCTCCTGGCAATTTATCAGCAGTTTTCTCATTCATACCCTATCTTAGCCTGAAACTGTGCTTACCATATTTTCTTTAACTACAGGAAGCATTTTCAGGAGTGTGAGAGATTTAGGTGTCTTACTTGAGTACTCTATGAATTTTAGCAATCTCTACCACAATTATAAACTTACAGCTTAAGCTACTTCAAAATTAATTTAAAAAAATAAATATATACCATCTCATTAAATCCTTACCTATGAGGAGAACATTTGTATGCTGTATTTCCAGACACTCAGCAACTTCTATTGCTTTCTTCAAGACTCTCCTGTTTTGGTACAGGAAAAGTTGAGTGAAGTTTCTTATATTAGTTTCCCCTAGACAGGGTTAGAATGTCATACTTGAAACTTGACTAGTTCTTTAAAACACAAAATCAATGCTCAGTTTGTGTAAATGAAGAACTGTATAGCTTCAAGAACATTTCATTTGGCCATTAACCATGCATCTTCAGTTGCTATGATACAATACTTTATTCTGGATCAACAGCCATCACATACCGAAGTATTAAAATCGCTAAGAATCAGATCTTTATCCTGGAAAGAGTCAACATCACCACATTTATGGTCTCATGTACTACACACTACATTTCTTCCAGAATTGGGATTTAAGAGGCAGAGGGAAGAATAAGCAATCAGCTCTGGTAAACACTCAGACAAAATTTATTCAGAGAACATTACTACACAAGGAAAACTGAGTGGAATTAGAGATGACATAAAACTAGATGTAACACTGTTGGTTTCTAGATCTAAATCTTCATAAAGTTAGTTATTTTTAGCAAAAGCCTGCACACAAATTAGGATTCTTGCCATATCTTAGGTCACTAATAGAAGCTGACAGTTTGTTTCTTAAGTGTGGAGTTGTAAGATTCTTTGTTCTATCATCTAGAACGTGTGAGAAGGCATTCCAACTAACTGCAAGAGCCAAGAACAGGCTGATCAGGAACCAACTGGATCCAAGTATGGAAATGACCAGTCTTAAAACAACCTAAGGATAGGAACCCGGCCTGGCTTTTACTTTAAACTACTTGTGATCTTGGTTATGTCAATGAATTTCTCAACATATGGTCTTCACTAGAACCTTTCAATGAACACACACATTTAAATTCTGGATTAATGAGTTAATAACTATCAATATTTATTGATAGTTATTAAGACCAGAAGGGACTGGAGCTGACTGCAGAAGCACCCCATGGTAATTAGCTGATCACAGAATAAACTGACAGACAAAAGAACCGGCACAAAGTAACAGTGAAAACAAAACTCCTCAACATTCCACTACAACAAGCGTTAAGCTAGCCAACACCATTCCAACACTTACTCACTGTGGACTGCTGAAAGAAGAAAAGAGAACTTAAGGAACAATCAGCACAGGAGGGGGACAAAACTGAGAAGAAATGTCCTTTTATAAATCTTTGGTGGGCTAACATCTTGAACACTGCACTTCATCTCATCCTAAAGGACATTACAGAAGTAGAGAGTACAGAGAAGAATGGCAAGGCTAGTCAGAGACACAGAATAGTTTCACGCAAGAAACAAACAAACAGGATTCTTGAGTTTGGAAAGAAGGTGACAATGCAGGACAGAAATTACTGTATCTGTATTTTTGACAGGCTTTCTGGAAGAGTTGTAATTGGAAAGATGTGCTATTTCTCACATCCTTTAAAGTGGAAGGCTTAACTCAAGTCTGCACTGTTAAAAACACTCTCTCCAATTGCAGAAATAAGATATATAAATGGGACCATAAGCCTGTCTTAATTTTTTTCCCTACGGGCAGTAAAGAATGTCATTCAATTTCAAGAAACTAGCTAGAAAACCCACTACAGATGCATTTATCAACAATCTGAAACACAGAAAGCTGAAGATATAGCAAACCTGATTATTTCTAGCCAGTTTGTGCTCTCCAGTAATGAAAACCATTTCACATCAGTTGCCCAGAAGTCTGTACTGTTATCTGCAAAAAGAAGAGAAAAATTAAAAAATCAGTTTGTTCATCCATACATAGTGACAATTAACAGCAATCCATTGTATTACCCTTCAGTTACGAATAAGTACAAAATTACCAATACTAAGGAGTCAGCAAAACTCAATCACTATTAAAGCTGACACCTTATAACTAAATCAGGAAGTGAAGTAGTCCTACAAACACCAGTAGAGTTTTAAAGGCACCACAGCCTTTTAGAAAAAGTATGTTGAAGGTTCATGGCAATCAAACCAGGTAAATAAACCTGTTGGCAAGACGGAAAAGGAATTAAAAAGTTTAATCAGAGACGATGATCTACATAAAGCTTAAGAGAGAGAGGCTGGATTTCGAAAACCATTACAATCAGAGCCAGAAACATCAATGGGTTTTAAAAGCAGGTTGTAAAAATTTATGGAATGTAAGACTACCTGAAAAACGTTTT
The DNA here is from genome assembly GCA_013398955.1 of Callaeas wilsoni. Lineage (NCBI taxonomy): Eukaryota > Metazoa > Chordata > Aves > Passeriformes > Callaeidae > Callaeas > Callaeas wilsoni. Next base: position 25,672 of record VWPU01015980.1, read on the forward strand.
AAACAGTTCTTGCTGCAACTAAAAAAAGGCATTAAACTACATAAGTGGGGAGGCCAAGTTCAATATCACAAAGTCATTAAACTCTTATGAATTTCACTAGGGCTTTTGTAGGTTTTTTTAAATGCCAATTAAATGTCCATTGCTTTTATTGCTATAAAAGCCAGTCAACAGATACTGGAAAGCTTTCACAAACTGAAATAGTCAATTAAAACCAGAACAGATTTCCTGCATGAGACAAACCTTGAAGCACAAGGCCTACAACAGTTCTACAGTGAGAAACCAGATACAAACACTTCCTTCCTCCCCCACCCTTTCCATGACAGCTTCAGTTCCATGTTTCTGTGTAACTGCTCACCTCCCAGAGTCTCTCCATACACTTCCAGTGTTCAATTCCAGCAGAAACACACACACTTCTGTCTCTGCTGCATCTTTCACCCACGCCTCAAATGCACAGGCATATACATGTTTTATTCCTGCAGCTGTGCTGCCTCCATGCCTCTGCCCTTCATCCTGCTCATTACACATTTAAGTTCCTCTCCCAATTTCTTTCACCCTGGCCATAGAAATTAGTTCTCCACAACAGCATTAGAATGCATCTTCAAAGCTCTGTTGCATTAGATGTAGTTTTCACCAAATCCCACCACCCTCACAGTAAAGAATTTTTTCCTAATACCTGATCTAAACCTGCCCATTCTCCCTTGTCCTGTCATTTCATACTCTCATCTAAAGTTCCTCTCCAGTTCTCCTGTAGCCCCTCTAGGCACTGGAAGGTTCTATAAGGTCTCCCTGGAGCCTTCCCTTCTCCAGGCTGAACAATCCCAGCTCTCTCAGCCTTTCCTCAGAGGAGAGGNGGTGCCCTCCTCTGGACTGGCTCCAGCAGGTCCCTGTCCTTCCTGTGCAGGGCCCCCAGAGCTGGGTGCAGTGCTCTAGGTGGGTCTCACCAGAGCAGAGCAGAGGGGCAGAATCCCCTCCCTGCCCTGCTGCCCACGGGGCTCTGGGTGCAGCCCAGGACACATTTGGCTCTCTGGGCTGTGAGTGCCATGGCCAGGACAAGTTGCCTTTACCATATTAACTAGCCATATACAGCACAAAAGTAATGGTCAATGTGTTCAGACTTTAAAAGATGGTAATAAAGTCCTATAAGGTCTTAGTACTTCTGCAAAAGGTTACATGAATGTTTTTCTCAGACTGAAAGTGCATAGTGCTATACTCAGTGAGGTACAGTCTACTAACAAACCTTATTTAAAAAACTGCAAGAAGAAAACACTTACTGGATTGCAGTTTCAACACATCCCCTTTTGCATGAATATAAGACAATTATACAATTATATCATTGAAATACACAGTATTTCCTGAGACAGGTTAAATGACTTGAATTCAAGCTTTGGCCTTTCTCCTACAGAGGGTGAGTTACCAGAAATCACATAAAAATGTAATTTTTTTTTAGCTCTTAAGATTCACTGTGGATTTGACAGGGTATTCTAGACAAAATCCTCAGTGTAAAACTCGAATACCTCATATTAAAAGTGGAGTGGAGCCTTTTCATCTCAGGAGGTGAGGTCAAAGTGTTTCATCACAGTAAAATCAGTCTCAGAAGAAAGAAGTCTGAAAGCCTAGAGCGTACTCTCACATGGCCCCCATTTTATTGCTTTCTGTAGGACAGAATTTAAGCAGCTTCACATGTTTAGACATGTGACTAGTGTGTAACAAAACCTAGGGCAAAAATTAATTAGCATTTAGTCTCTACTCTTGACAAAGGGCAAAGGCCAAAAGGTTGGCCACAGAAGACTGAAAAATCTTCCCCACAAACTTCACTCCAGCCAGTGGATTCCAACTAACACTTAAGACTCCACTCCTACAAAAGTAATTTTCAGATACTGTGACAGCCTAGCAAGAGGTGGTTAAGTCAGAGAACTACAAACCTTCATTCACATCCCAGACATAAGCACAGTCTTCAGTTACGTATTTTAATATCTGCTTTTAACCATCCTCAAAATCAAGACACCAATCAAGAAAATTACTGCACTCAGGAGACACAGCACATCATTGTTATGCTTTGCTTTAAAGTCTGACTTACCTATCAAAAACAGCTGTTTAAATCTTGTGTATGCAGTCTGGATATCTTGCAGAGATGGAAGGCTGCTTGACAAATCATCCATCTTCAGGAGCTCATAGGGAGGTTTGCTAATTGTCTTATAGATTCTAAATCAAACCATCAAGAGATTAAAGCCTTCTGCTTCACAAGTCAAATAATGCACCAACTATTATCACTGAAGACAAAGTTAATAGGCGTGATTTGTGAAAGAGCTGTAATACCAGAAGACAGACACTCTGGGAAGCTAGTGGCCTCCATGCATTTTTAAGTACTGTCTGGAAGCTTGCCTACAGGCTTCTAACAAGATTTGATGCTTTTAACCATGACACTGATAAAATTATACTCGTGGCTATTTGTGCAGTTATGAATATTACAAGCACTACTTTATTTTTACTACTGTTTCTTTAGTATTTTCTTCACTAGACAAACCAAAATCACTTTACTAGGGGGCTGCTAGAGGTGTATCTAGAAAGTAGAGATGGATAGAAACACCCAAACCTCTCAGCAGAAGCTTAAAATTTCTCTTCATTTTTGCCAAACAGATTCTGACACCTAGCTGCCAGGTCTTCTAATGAAACACATGAGTAAAGGAAATTATTTGGATTCAAACAAGACAATATATCTTGCACCTCCCTATGCATCTACTAATTTTTTTTCCCTTGAAGGAGAGGAAAATATACCAGGCCAGATGATGCTTTGGCTTGGACCCAGAACATCTCCTCTCGTTCAGGTTCCAGAGCTCAGATGAACACCAACTTAGTAAGTACGTCTGCTGTCACACTGGCCTCTTTATTGTCAAGACCTGGGAAAAGCTGCTCTACCTCATACTTGAGAAGTGAGGCCTTGTGGGCACTTTTCCAGGCAGGACAGAGTGCTTTGCTTCCTGTAGGCTGTAGCACAGAAATCTGCTTTAGGTGAGAACTACAGGGGTCCACGTCAGAAACGCAGGTTTCCAGACCTACTGGAAGATGCATCAGATCAGAGAAGCGAGGGAAAGCAATTGCTGGCCAAATACAATACTTCTTCCAAATGAAGCAGTAAAGAACTTACGCTGGAAGATCAGGCTCTGAACAGCTTTTTTAAAAAGATAAACTGCTAATTGTAAACATCAGCTCTGTGCCTGAGCTCAGACTATTGCTATAATGGCACTTTAACACACCCTGATGGCCAATTTGTAGATATATTTCAGACTCCAGTGATTAAGCAGCAGTACTGCACAGCAAAGGAAACCAGCAATACTGCCCCAAGTTCAAATGGCCACAGAGAAGGGATGAAAATATCAGATGATACAGCTTGTTACAGCTTACTGCTACTTCTATTTACTCTCATATCATGAAACAGCGCTAAAGACAGTTCTAAGACATACAATTTTCCCCATTTTGGGGCAGAAATATTAGAGAACCTGCAGGAAGGGCCACAACTCTTTCCTATACAAGTATAAATGATTTTATAAGCAAAAGCAGTTTTAAGAGCCCAATCAAGCTGTTTTTGGTTAGGCCTGTGTAATTAACAGGTCTCCATCTATGAGGAGCAAGGAGCCAATGTTCAATGTACCAATTGTACGTATGAGTCTGATCTAACAGGTGGCTGCTGAGACAGAAGTTCTGCCCAGGACAAACAGTAGGTTAAAAAAAAAGCCAAAATTAAAGGGCAAAAAGTCATTGCCATAACAGTCAGACAGCTGTGCTTCTTCCCTTAAATGAAACTTGTCATTTTTCAAACTGCTGAACTAATTCAGCTCACTACCCCATCTGAAAAAGCGCTGTCTGCCTTCACGTCTGAAAGCTGCAGTGGTGAACTGCTTAGGCTGTCTCAGACATTTTAGATCACCTTAACTCGAGTTATTTAAGAACTTGAACCTAGGTCTCAGAAGATGGCAGAGTCTTAAAAACTCAGTTTGCAAATGCACGTTTAGAGATGGAGTCTAGATTTCTCTTACTTGCAAAACAATTAAGCCCATTAAACCCTACAGGCTTTACTGCTGCTTTACCTAAATAACACACCACAGTTTGTACAGATTCCTCAGACATGTATCTGTATGTATTTCCACAGAAAAAGCCTTCACTGAAGTTCCAATCCTACACAAGTGACCAATGCCATTGGGTCAAGGGTTTTAAAACATTCCACTACAGAAAACTACTTTCAGATATAGAACTTGTTTCCTGATGTGTGAAAGCTTAAAAGATATAGCATATATGGAAAAAGAGAAGCAAGGTCCATACCAAGCAAAGTGTTGTGGACAGAATAGCTATTACTGACCCATCCAAGAAGGCTTTTTGCATTTGTGAAGTGCTGTCATCCTGTTCTTTGGGAAATGCAGACATTTTGAGAAGAGCAGCACCGTTATGGCAAGACCAACACCAGATCTGCAGAAAGATGTTTACCAGGTGAGAAAAATTAGTAAACTGTCCTATAGAGGGTATTTGCTTAAGTGATTGAGTGATTTCAAAATTTCCCTGTGCTTTTGCTTCATGGAATTTTTAGTCTATTTAATAACACCATTAATAGAAGCAAACTCCTACACTCCCACCAAAATTACATGCCTGAGTACACTGTTACCACTTGCAAGTTTTAAGTTAGGCTTTACACAGGCACAGGGAAATATAAAATGTCAGATATGTCAAAACATTACTTTCTCAATTTCCCTCACAGGTAAAAAAAAAATTGATCAAAAAGTCCATGGCTAAATTATGTTGGAATACATGCCACAGCAGGATAGAACTTGTGAGTAACATATATGTATTATCCATCAGTTTCTTCATGCAGATGGTAGGTTTTTCTTATAGTTCAGCCTTGAGATGACTCACAATAGATGCACTGGTGTTTTTCCATGTGAACTATGCATGAAGAGTGATCTAGGCATATGAAATAAAGTACTAAACACTCCACAGCTGAATCAGATTGCAAGGTCACAGGTATTCCTTGTAGCAAATCAGTCCTCAAAGCTTCTTACTTCCCTTTATACATAGTTTCTTCATTCATACCTACTCCTTGAAGCTCTCAAGATGATCTGTAAGCTTGCATTGAAACAGGGATTAAGAATCATTTTCATCAGGAATATTACACAAATGAAACCAGGAAGTTGAAGTTCTGCGACCAATTTACAGTAACCAAGAGGTGTACCTCAGAAGGATGCAGAAACCTCATAACCATCAAGAGTGGAAAAAATTACTACACTGTCGCTCCACTGCCTTCTCAAACCAATTTAACATGGTCCAGCTACCTTGACACTGGCTTCACAGAAACAATTTGGAAATAATTAGAAGAGTTCTACAAAGCCTCTGAACATTGGACAGCTACAGCCATCTATCTGGACATCTGTAAGGCCTTCAACACGGTTACCCACAACATCCTTCTCTCAAAATTGGGGAGATAGAGATTTGATGCATGGACTGATCAGGGATGAGGAACTGGTTGAACAGTCATATCCAGAGAGTAGTGGTCAACATCCCAATGTGCAGATGGAGATCAGTGATGACTGGTGTCCCTCAGGGGTCTGTCCTAGGGCCAAGACTATTTAATACCTTCATCAATGACACAGTCAGTGAGATAAAGTATACCCTCAGCAAATTTCCAGACAACAAAACTAGCTGAGTGGTGGTTTGACACACCTGACGGATGGGATGCCATCCAGAGGGACCCAGATAAGCTTGGGGAATGGCCCATGGAACATCATGAGGTTTAACAAGACCAAGTGCTGGTGCTGCACCGGGGTCAGGGCAATCCCCGCTATCAGCACGGGCTGGGCATGAACAGATGGAGCAGCCCTGCCCAGAGGGACGTGGGGGTGCTGGTGGGTGAGAGGCTGGACATGCCCCGGCCATGGCACTCACAGCCCAGAGAGCCAAACGTGTCCTGGGCTGCACCCAGAGCCCCGTGGGCAGCAGGGCAGGGAGGGGATTCTGCCCCTCTGCTCCGCTCTGGTGAGACCCACCTGGAGCACTGCACCCAGCTCTGGGGGCCCGGCACAGGAAGGACAGGGACCTGCTGGAGCCAGTCCAGAGGCGGCCACCAGGATGATCAGAGGGATGGAGCACCTCTCCTGTGAGGAAAGGCTGAGAGAATTGGGATTGCTCAGCTCGGAGAAGGCTTTGGGGAGATCTTTTTGTGGCATTTCATTGCTTGAAGGGGGCTTATAAGAAAGATGGGGAAAGACTTTTTAATAAGTCTTGATGTGTTAGGACAAGGGGTTATGGTTTGAAACTAAAAGAGGGTAGACTTAGAGCTACACAAAAGGAAGAAAGTTTTTACAAGGAGAGTGCTGGAATACCAGATCGAATAGGATGCCCACAAAGGTGGTACATGCTCCAGAAACATTCAAGGCCAGGTTGGACAGGGCTCAGCACAACCTGAGCTAGGGGAAAATGGTTCTTTGTTCCAGAGGCAAATTAGACTAGATGATATTTAAATGTCCAAACTATTCTACAGATCTGTGAATGCAAGATGGAATAAAAAACCCCAAACACCTCTGTTTCTATGTAAGGGCTAGTTTAATAGATCTCTGACTATCTGAGAAAAAGTGAACCAAACTACTTTGACCTTTAGGCAGGACAGTGCAGTAGTATCTTCTCCATGGACCAATTAACTTAAGAGCACAAAATGAATATGGTTTTCCTTGGCAAATTTAATGGACATACAGAAAGTAAGGTAAAACCTCTTGAGTGAGATTACTTTGCTCTTTGTTTCCATCTTCTCTGTCTTACTGGTTCTTGAACTACAAGGCAGGAAGCCAAACTCAGCTTGCCACAGAGTGCAAACCAGTATATTTAACTTCATTTTCTGTTGGACTGGTAGAACTAGTTTTTCAGATGGGCTACTTGACTTTGTAAAAATGCTGCATCATCACAGCCACAGCACTTAGCAGAACCCAAGCCAGCAAAGTGGAGGTGTTCAGATACACCTTACGTGCACCATCTTCTCCTCAATATCCAAACAGCATTTCAAGGCCAACATCTTGCCACAGCCAGATGCCACTCAGCACAGTCTTGTGAAAAACAGGCTGATGGACAGATAGGCTCTAGTATTATACGTAGGCTATAAGACATTACTAAATAGGAACTGTGAACAGTAAATAAGTATTTTGCTGTTATGTTATGTACACGTTATATCTATGTTTTGCTACATATTACACTGTTCACTGAAATACAGAATGTATCAAGCACTTCTCCTTCCAACATCTGTTTCCCTTCTGTAGGTGACCAGGCATACGTGCAAACCGTGAAAAACAAGTTCGGAAAACAATATGCCGTAACATCTGCAAGGTTAATTGAAATTCTGCCATCTCATTACGAGTCTTACCCTCAGCCATGCACATATACTTACAGGAATGCCTCTGCCTTCATACTTCAAGATACTCTCTTCAGAAATGCATATGGGAACAACGAAATACAAAGGCAGCCTAAGATAACAAAGAAGAGTTTCTTGGTCTCGAAAAATGAACAAAGAACCATCTCCAAGCTCCCCTTAATGATGATGAGTGTCCTAGCTCAAATTCTAATTATATATTCACTCTGCTACAACAATCTTTTCTACTAGATAATTATATTGTCCTCAAAGCTGTCCCTTTATTTTCAGCTGAGTAAGGCTTTTTTCCCAACCTTGAGGTCTTAACTATTCTCATTGCAACATTCCCCTGCCCTTGCACAGGTGCAATTAATTGTAACCTCTGAGACTCATTGCTAAGACCACCTTGGTTCTCTCATGCTTTTTTGTTTCAAAAGATACTCTTGCAGTATTAAATGACTAGCTCTATTTCCATGCCTGATAGGCAGTTCACATCCTAATTCAAGAATGTCATTTAATATATCAAGTATTTCCAGCATCAACCAACACTATTTATGTTAAGGCCCAGAGAAGAAATGAAGGTAAGTACTTAAATTCAATTTGGGTCTCCCAAGACAGAGTTCTAGAAAATAGTTAAGACTTTGAAATACTAGTTTCCAAGGTCTGTGAAATCTTTCAAGATTTGACTATGAAACAACAGTAGAAGTATACAAAGCCTTGTATGCATCCTAGAGGGCTTTCCAATAAATGCTACTCAGCTAAACTGGTGGCAACACTCAGCTAAACTTAGCTAACTTTCTCCTAAAGGCAACAAGACTTAACTTCCACCAGCACATTTTGCAGACTTACTTTAAACCAGTTACTTTTTCCCCACCCAGCCCCTTCCCAACTAAAACAGTGGAAAATCTCCAGTGCACCTAACCTGAAATTTTACCACAATAAAGGTACAGGATTAAGAAAGTGTCATCCTAATGAGCATGACAGAAGTGTAGGTCCCGGACCTACATATTTTCTATTCTCCACTCCTAGACACACTCAAAGCTTGATTTGACCAAGGTCCTGAGTAGTCTGAACCTTATGTTGAAGTTAACCCTGCTTGAGCCAGCGGTTGTGCAGGATCAGCTCCTGAGATTGCAAACTAAACTATTCCATAAATTAAAACGGAAACCAGATCCTAAAAAAAGTCCTAAACAACTGTAAAATACCCAGGATCAAAGGTAGCACTGATTTTTACAAGTCCAAAGTTCATTATTAACTAGGGCAAGCTTACTTTTCAGAGACTCTGTAGCCTTCATTGGTGGTCACTGCTTTGTACTTCACATTCCCTTTGGTCCGCTCCAACTCATCACGCCAGTCCTCGAGTGTCTCGAACATCACAGTTTGGTTTCTCCCATCTGTCAGACATCAATAATATTAACTTTGCAGATTATCAGGAACTCCAACACAAAAGCATTCCTAAGTAAACCTGTTCGTCGCCATTAAGGTAAGCAAGCAGAACCTCTTGTGTACAGAAAGCCTCGAGTCAAAGAGAAAATGCCTTTGTACACCACCCTGCCTCTGTCTGATCTTTAACAACAGCAATATTCTGTCAAATACTGCTGTGACTAATAACTTCAGGAACAGTTTCTCCTGCAGAAACTAATTAGCTGTTACAGAACTTCCATACAGCTGGGGCTGTCCTCACATCTACCCTAAAATCCAGGATAGTGTGCAGCAAATATAATTTTATACTAATGCAGCTGACTGGTATCTAATAATGTAGTTTAAATGCAGAACTAACAATCATACCAAAAACCTTTCTACGCAAATTTCAGATATTGCACTTCATTTAAGGTTCATTCTTTTATCATGAATAGTTTTGCATTGAATAGAACATCTCAGGCACTCAGTAAGAGCAGAACATTAATTATAGCAATTCAGTCTCAATACTTTCAGCTGAGAATATTCCCTGTAATTCTACTTAGCCACCTCAGAAATAGTTAAGACAGCAGCTTGATTTAGCCTCAAATCCTGTATAATAACCATATAATTTATGGAGTAATGTCAATTGTTTTAAGCACACATCCTAACTGAGTAATATTCTACAACATCAGCTAACACTGAAATACCAAACAGAACTATAATTTCCATGGAAGATACAATGGCAACTTGAAACTTTCCATTGTAAGAAGATAAGGTAGATAAAAAATTCACAGCTTGGAACAGAACATTATTGATGAGCTCTTGGAGACAAGATTTTAGAGATATCAGACTGTGAGAGGCATAAGAAACAATTTCTACAGTCTACTTGGCTTATCCTGTAATAATTTTATGAAGAATGACACCCAGCCACTTACAGCTGAAACCAGCTATTAAAATAGGAAAGAATTGTGGGACAGCACCTCGATGTCGCTTTAAAGAGTGGGCTTCTCCCAGGCTCAGTCTCTGCCTGGAAAAGCTTGCAGTCTTTCCATTGTTTGTAGCTGAAACAGACCAGTTACAGGTGAGGCCTGCAGGAACTACCTGAGCCAGCAATGTGGCCTTGCAGCAAACAGACAATGTGTTCCTGGGCTGCATTAGCAAAGCCTCTGTGCACCAGCTGAATGAAGCCACCACTCTTCTCAGCTGGAGGGCTGTGCCCACTGGTGGGCTCCCCGTGAAGGCTCCTGGACCAGGCCCACTGAAGGCCCTCTGTGATCATTAAAGGGCTCAAAGCACCTGATATGAGGAGAGACAGAGCTGGGATCACTCAGGAAAAAGGGCTCAGCAGGGGCCAATCTGCCCTGTGTGCATGAACACTGGGGGTGGAAGCAGGGGAGGAGAGTACAGAAGATGGATGCAGACTCAGTGACATGACAAGAGGCAGTTACGCACAAGCTAAACTACAGCAAATCCCACTTACACGTAACAGTCACATTTTTCACTACAAGGAGGGTCAAACAATGAAACTGACTGTCCAGAAAGGCTGTGGAGTCTCAGTTCTTGGAGATACTCAAAACTCACCTGGACACAACTAAGCTTAATGCAGTTAACCCTACTCTGAAGAGGGGCATATGGACAGGAACATGACAAGATACTCTTCAGAGGTTTCTTCTAACCTCAATGATCCTGAAATTCCCTGACATATTTTGGTAAGTGTTTGATTAATACCTTGCATACATCAAAACCTCCCTCTGTGAAAGGAACCGGTGTTGCTGGTGCACTAATGGTCAGGTTCCTAATTGAAAACAGCACTATTATTTCAGCTAAAGTCTGAATTATGGAATGCTAGAAAACGCAACAACAATTTTTTTTATCCTGAATTTTGCAGCTTAATGTATTATTCAGCCAAATTTGATCAAGTGGGAAGATTATGTAATAAGTCAGATATAAGAGGAAGTCAGATGCCTTGCAAACCTATGCTTTTTTTGCAATTGCCTGGAAGAAGCATATTGCTTGCAAATAAGGGCAAAACGGGAAATACTTTCTCATAAGATGCCACTGCAAATGCAGTAATTTCAGAATAAAGAGCAGGAAGTCTGGTTCACAGCAGCAATGATGCCTTATCCAGCTACCTGAAAACAGAGGCTAGACAAAATTAAGGGAATAAAAAGCAGTTATATTTATTGAAGGGCCTTCAGGCACATTAAGGGCAGGCGAAGCCCACCCAAGGGCTACACCCTAAAATGAACGACAGGTCATGGGTTTTCATACTTTTATAAGTTTAGTCCATTTGCATATTGGGGGTTAATCTTGCTATTACAGCTTCAGGTAATGAAGTAATTTACCCCAAGTTCTCCCAGCTCACTTTTGTTTACATTTCTCAGAGCCTTAAGCAGTAAGGTGTCCTTGATTCCCAGGCCTAGAGAGGAATTGTTGTGTCTGACCAAAATGGGAAAGCAGTAGCTAACACTCTATATGGAGTTTAAAGTTCTACACCAGAGATTTACAAGATTATGAATATATGAAAAATAGAAAAGATAAAATCCTAAGGCATAAGTAATACAGAAAAACCACATTAATAAAACAAGCAAAGTATTTTCTAGATGAACCACATGAAAAGCATTTGCACATTTTAGTCACAGTAAGTTTTCAATCCAAGGATGCTACTCCTGCTTGGAAAATTTCTGTGCAACTTCCTGAAGTACACTGAAACCAACAGGAGACAATTTAGAGGCTTACATGCCTAACAATGCACAACAAAAGAAAAATTAACCTTCTGAGGCAGCCTGCAAGCAGGACAGAGCCATAAGCTGAGCACAAACTCAACTATAGACCTCTCAGACTGCTTAAGGAACTAACTTTGCAAATAACACATTAAAAATAGAAAAACATTTACCTGTGTTGCTTGGAGCAGCTGATGCATAAGAGAACAGAAACAAACGTTTAAGCAGCTTAGGAGTCTGGCTATGATGAACTATACCACTGACGATCTAAAAAAGGACCAAAAATTAACAGCCAAACACACACCAAAACTGTCAGTGTAAAAAAATGTCTCTTTCGTTTTTTTTTAATCAACCCCTCCATCCAGGTTTTAAACAAAACTGATGGGGTCTATCCCCAACAGCTGAAACCTGACTTTCAGGAATGGACACAGTATCTGCTTTGCCTAAGTACTATCATATATGTTCAACCTCCAGAATTGCTCTTACTTAAATAAAGTTGGTTGACTCTTAGTTCAGAGTTCAGACTGACTTGTCAAAAAACCTGAAGTTATCAGGAAAGTAGCACTGAAGTCTAAAATATAATGAAATTACATGTCACAATAGAACAGCTTTACAGCTTGCCTGAGCTAGAGCTAATTTCCTGTAGCACTCCCAAGTTCCAGTTTTCTTTCAAGAGCCACTGCACCTATCTTTTAACGGCTATGCATAATGAAATGTTTATTGAAATCAATCTTTTACTTTCTGTCTTAGCTAGAAGTGATCAGAAAACATTTCCAAGTTTCAGGGATCTCTCAGAGTGAATTTCATCCTTCCATCATCCTCACAACTAAATACCCAACACCTAAACACCCAACACTAAATTAAAAATAGTAAAGCAAATTAAGTTACTATACTTACTCTTTTCACTTCCTCTTCTTTTGTGTATCTCAAGCAGAAGTTAAATACTCTAAGGTCTTTACAGTAGATAATTAACTTCTCTGGGTATTTCCTCAGCTGTCCTGTTAAAAGTTTCTTCTTCTCATCATAAACTGCAAAATTAAAAGGCAAGTAAATATCTAAAAGGTACTTGTTGTATGTTGATAAAGTTGTCCCTGCCTGACTTTCCAGAATTCTCAAGAAACTAATTCAAGCCCAAGTTTTCTCAAGACAAAACAAGCATCCTACAACACAGGTTAGCAAGCTCTTGTGCTAATACACTCAACTTTCTCTTTTAGAACCCATAAAATTACTTCATACAAGGTAAAAGGCAAATTTGCAGCAAAACAACTGCCCAGTGGTTGTATCTATTCACATTCTGACTGCACAGTAAGTTTAAAGTGTCAAGATACATAAAGAACAATTTAGTAGTTTTACTCAAGGGGAAGTCCCCAGACATCTGAAATCATTCTAAGTTCCTTAAAAATAATTTATTTTAACCACCGTGAAGTCCCCAGGGCAAACCTCTGCTCGTTTCTCTTTGAGGAGGTACCATTTCACAACTTCACGGGCTGCCAGCTGGGCCCCTGTATATGAAACTGAAGTGTCTCATAACCAGCTCCATTGGTCTGCCCCAGTTCACTCCTTCACAAATCCACACCACCATTTATAAACACTCTGAGTACCCCTAATTAGTCCAAGAACAGGATTCTCAATAAAGCCCTTCCCTACTTAAAATTATCAGTCCCATTCTCATTTACTTTTTTTAGCAATACCGGCACACCTCTAAGCCCTGATGCAAAGCACTCCTTGATTTACTTGACAATTAAAACCTCCTTTTATCTCCTTTAATATGCTGAGGACATTATGAATCTCATAAAACAAAGTTCCCTTAGACAAACAAAAATACTTGTTTGAGAATTTGGTGCCTGTACTGCTATTGCTCAAATGAAATGAATACATCCATATTTATAGAATTGATACATTAGAAGATCCTTGTCTACCAAATTTAGGGACTTTTCACAGTACATTCTCTGCTTTGAACCACTGCATTTTGAAGGAATCATTTTCTCTGTTCCAGCAGATAATTAAACAAATTAATTTAATCAAATAAATTAAAATTAATCTGGCAAGCTTGAGGGATAAGACTGGGTTCTGATAAATTTCTTATCTATAATTTCATCATTAACTATAACTGCAGCTGATTTTTCCAAATCTATTGGATTTCTAAAAAGGATGTACTTTTTCAAGGAGCACTAGCACTCTAAGATCCCAAGGGGTAGAAAGCTGACTTACCTCCATATATTTGATCTACACATTGCAGAGTTATGTCATTTTCTCCTACAATCTTATTCTTAAATTGTGGCTCCTAGAAACATGGAAAAAAAAATCTTAGAAATGTCACACTGCAGTAGCACCTTCTCCCAAGTAAAGGCTTTATTTGTGCACATTATTTTAATATCAGCATTACTTCTTATTCTTATAAGCTGTGTAAAGGAGGACACTGAAGAACAGTTATTAAAATAAAGACAGATGCAAGTTACACACACATAGTTTATAAACTGCAAATATAGATATATATATACACACTTTAGAATATACTTTATTTAAGTCTTAGCCTTGCTTGAAACGTACATGCAGTTTTTACTTTCCAAACTGCTTCGAAGCATCTATTTCTATTGAGAGTCACTTTTCAAACTAGAATCACTGCAGTAAACAGGAAATGCAGTAACTTCATGTAATCCAAGCCCTTTTATGACAAGTTTCCTTGCTATGGGAACCTGGCAGGAAATACAAAGTCTCTTAAAAGAACAAGTATCCCAAGAACATTGCAACATTAAAGTCAGATTTATCACTGGGTAAAGTGAAGACACACACACCCACACACATCACAATTACCTTATCTACTGTGTAAGAAGACTTGAAGTGATTTGGAGTTCCCTTCACTTCTACCATTTCATGAGTTCAGTTAAAAATGGTATTTGAGTGATGCCACAATTAAACACTATTATTTTCAATATTATTACAAAAGGCTGATGTACACTGCATCAGCAAAATGTATTTTACTGTGAACAGACTATTCAAGTTACTTCCAGGTCTGCAGTACTCTGAAGCAGGCAGCTAACACTGAACTTTTAACAAAAGAAATATAGTTGACTTGGCATGTTACAAATCCAAGGTTCAAAGCCAGCAATGGAACAGAAATTAGCATGGTCATTACCAACTTTCCACAGATCACTTGAGATTTACGTCAAAAGATTCTGCAGCTTTGTCTTAATTAATTCCAGAAGGTCCAATAATCTGTACTTGGCTGCAGAAGCCTTAGTTTAATGTTTAAACTTTGTGAAATTTTACCCCAAGAAACTTCTGACTACAAGCAACATGTGGCAAATCATATTATTCTCATTGTCCTTCACTGTCAAGATCACCTTGAACTTGGGAGGCACTAGACTCTCCTTTCACTTCTATCACCTAAACGGAATAAACTATTTCAATGATTAAGCTTATCAAAAGCACTGTGGCATTACCATTTTCCTCTGACAGCTCAATTTGAGCACCTAAACCAAAGGAAGAAAAGATTGATATCATTTTTAACATTTGGGGAGTTTTTAGCTTTTTCAGTGTTTGCAAGCTCAACAGCAATAGGTTTTAAAATCTTCTCAGTAAACACTTGACTTTGAATGAAATAATTCAGAGCTTTACTGAGCCACACAATTTTTCAGAGCATTTCCACTGAGTATTAGCTTACTCAGTCTTGTATAGCCTGAAATGATTCTGCAGATGTAGCCCAAAGTCAAATCAGGCAGATGTTATCCATCATCAGAGCTACATTTGACATTCACACTCCCACAAGCGCTACCAAGACAAAGAGTCAGAAATCGGCCTTAAACAAACTGTTGATCAGTTTTCAAAACAGTGGGTTCTTTTAACTTAAGCTTCACCAACTCACAAAATATAAAGAGTTACAAACTATGTCTAATGTAAGTGTCCACACAAACGCTTGTTTTGCTTAAAACAGTCATTAAAGCTTGAGGAAGGACCAAGCAGATGCTGACTGATTCAAGATAGTCTGCACTCTTTAGGAAATTTTATACATTTATGTTCATCCTGCATCTTTATATAAGGGAAAGATATGATAATTTATTCATAGCTTGTTTAGTCATAATTAAAAGACTTGTTTTCTTACATTATCATCTGAAGCAGAATCATCATCAAGGAAAGAAATCTTGAAGTTTGTGCACACGAGTTTCCCGTAAGTGCCACGATTTGACCCATCTTCTTGCATATACTTGTACACTGTGCTGGCTTCACAAAGCAGCAGTTCACCTGTAGAAAAGAAACACTGACTTGCAACATTAACTGACATTTACAATTTGACATTGAATTATTTCAATTGTTATCTCAAACTCAGCAATAACTTCCTGACAGTTTCTCACTTCTTCTGTAGGCCTAAAGATATTTTATCACTGTTACACAAAGCCACTATGAGGCAGCTCCTGGAAAGAGCACATTGAGAGCCTTCCAGGTTACTAATGTTATTCCAGAAGGCCTGAACTGCAGATGTTTGGGAATTCTGTAACCAGAGGTACCTCTGTCGTGGCCTACTCCAAACAGCAGGAGAAGAGCAATCATTCAAATGTGTACTTGAAAAAAAAAACCCAAAACCCAGCAAGAGTAGTTTATACAGTCAATAAACAAGTCAAAATTATTCCAATCTGCCTTACTGTTAAACTTTAAGAATGCTGAAGCATTTGAATTAGTTATTTCAGGTTCATCATAGTTATTTTTTCATAGCTTTGACTATTTTACAGAGCTGTTTTGGAAGTCTCAAACACAAACTTGCATAAATAATAGTCATTTAAGTTCTCGTATTAGAATTCACAGGAACTGAACTTCAAATTTAAGAAAGTAAAGTTTTCACAGATGTGATCAGACACTCTTGGGTCCTTCCTAAAAAGTGTAGGAAACCCAGCAGAAGAATAGTAGTTTATTGTAAACTTTTACATGTATTTTTTCTTTCCTTACCTTGGAAAATATTTTTTAAAAAGAAATAATTGTTAATTACAAAAGAAAATCTTAACAGTAAATGAAACATCGGAAGACCCAAGTAACCCACCATAGAGGCAAAGCCACTAGAAGGTAAATTTCCTCTAATTCTTGTCCTCAGTTCTAAACAAACAAAACCCACTCAACTTTAAATTCTAAGAAACAGGGCAAACTCAAGAATAGACAATTCCCCACATGCAGCTTACCTGAGGACACTGTACTCTATAAAAAAATCCGTTTTTATAGAGTTTTCAACATCCCATGCAGACACAGATGTTGAAAACATTTCAACCTGCAAGGGTCGTTAAAGCAAACCCTGTATTTTACTACTTGTGACACTGACACCACATGAGTGTTTGCTGCAGACATGGAAATATTTAAGTATTGTTCATTAATCACTACTTTTTATTACTTAAGTCTAGTAATACACAACAGTTACCTGGTAATAAGCGAGGATTTACTTCCTTTTCTATGGGTTCCTTTATGTGTATTTCCTAAAGAGAAAAAGAGTAATTATTACTTTGCAAAGATCATACCTTCAACACATGCTGTAAAGAACTACACTCGCCCAGTTTAATTCCTCAAATTCTGGCAAATTAAAATTAAGGAAAAAAGCCTCCTAAACTAAAGGAGTATACATTTGCAATGTGATCTTCCCACTTATTGTCAGAAGTCTATTTGCTAAATAATTGTTTTGACATCCACAGTGTCAGTTACATGCATTTGTGAACTCACAAAAAAATGCACTATTTATGTAAGTAACAGACAGGAATAAAACATTACCAATACTTTTTAAGTCCTCTTAGCACACCTAAATGGATAAGCATAAACTTAGTATTCCAACACCATCTCCCAGCTCATTCATAAGCTTTTCCATGTATGACTTGCTATCATTCTTAATGTACTCTCCAGTTTTTCAAGTTTCATCCATGACTCTCTGTTTCTGATTTTTAACAGACATTATTACAAAAGTTACTTAAACAGCACTAACATGACTATATGGAAAGGTATTTCAGGATCTTGGAGCTAAGGGGTAAAACCTGGTGACAGGATATCCTTCAGTTTGGACCCAAATTGCACAAAACAAACATATTAAATTCTCTGTGTCACTTACTCTGGCCTTTAGGCACTGACAGTTGGGCTAAAATCTCCAGCCAAAAGACTATTAAACTAGAGGACATGCTACACCCTTCCTGCTCAGCCTGTTCAGAACTTCCTCCTCCAAGTCCAAATCACTTTGCATGCATTGGAGTCTTTCTGGAAAACCATTAGTTAACTGGAAACCCCCCCGGGGGCACAGCAGTAAGCAAGCTAATTTTAGTTTGTCACCAGCATCCAGAGTCAGCTACTGCAATTCAAGGCAAGCAATCAAAAGAAGATATAAGCAATAATAATTTTGCTGGATTAAATACAGAGAAACAAAAGCCCCTGAGAGTACAAAAATAAACAGCCTCTGCCATTCATATAAACACTTGCTCTCCACACTCAGAAGACCTAGAACTAAGTCTGAAGGCTGCACAGCAAAGCTAAAACCACCAGGAAACCATGTAATGAGAACAGCAGAGATGTTCAAGATAGGCTGAAAAGAGAAAGAGGTTATGAAATGAAAGTGGTGGTAGTGTGAAGAAAGAAATCCCTAACTACGGCTGACAGCTAACAGAGAAAACAAATCCCAGTTTGCTGCTTTTGTCTTCTAAGTGTGGATGCTGTAGAAGTAATATTTAATCAAAATTCAGGCTTGTGAGCTAAAAAAGGTAGCTAAAATATTACTATGACGTAAGCTCAATACTTCTGCATCCAGAGGAGAAATATATACATCTTTTCTTCCCCTGGTGTTGTCTCCTCACCACTGGCAGCTCTAAGCTAAACTTTGGGTTTACAAGTGCCTTTAACAGCTCTGCCTTATACAATCACTCTTTGTGTCCAACTACGTGCAACACTGCTCAGAAAACTGCATGCCAACAATCACTTCCACAGAACAGTGAAGCTGTTATACCAACCAGGTGCTTTTTTAGCACCTTTTACTTCGGGACATGCCATAATAACTACTGTTCCTGCATACACACTGTTCGTACTTATTGCCATGAGTACCAATTTATGCTAGCGTTGGCAGATAAGAACTGAAGAAAAAAATAATATTTCACCCCAAAGAAGTTCTTTGCGCTTACACCCATTTGTTGAAACGCAGTGATGCTTTTTTTAACAGGTTTCAAAGTCAAATAATTTTGAACAAGTGGTTTTGGTCACAAGTTAAAATTGGTTATCTTCTGAAAGGAGGAAGAAGTTTAATCAAATTTCATCACAGCAGATTGGAGACCACAAACACTGAGATCACCTTGTAAAATCCAGTTTCACTTTGTTGACAAAAGCCCACAGACACTGAAGTGCTTACGATAGGCAGAATTTCTATAACATTCAACAGATTCCAAGAGTTAAGCCTCCAGAAGAGTTCTATTTGAAATTCAACATTTACATTCCCATGATAAATCCATAACCATATTAAAGGTGGTTTTGATACATATATGCTAGAGATAGCTAGACCCCAAGCCATGAGTGCTGCCTTTCCTAGGCAGGGTATTAAAATACATTAGATTTCACTACTGTCGCATTTCGTATTTGCGCTTTTCAGTGAGAAGGTAAAGATCGGTGAGAAAAACTAACTCCCCATGAGTCAGTTCAAGTTGTGTAGGAACACACATGTAAATTCAGCTGCCATCTCCACTCCATTTCAACTTTATTTTTATAATGAATGTAAGTTTTGGGGCAACACAGATCTTGCCACTAACTGAAGAGCCTGCTGACACTTCAATTCATGCTGCTCAATGCCCCTTTAATCAGTCACACGTTCACAGTCACCCACCCACTCCTTTATCCCTGGATTTGTCTGACTACACGGTGAGGTAATTTGGTTTGTAAAATCAGCTGGGAAGTATGTACTTGTCCTACATTTGGTTTTATTGTTAGTGCCTATTATTAGCAGAACTGGCTCATCAACAGGTCAGATGAGCACAGAAACAAAAGAAAGGGAAGCAGCAGAAGTAAGTCTGCCCCCTTCTGCAATCAAGATACTGAATACATTTGGACCTCAGGAATCTTCACCCTCTGACCATCTGCTGAAGCTAGGCATGCAAGTACTTTCCACATGTGACCACCGAAAGCCATACAAACCTCTAGACAGACAGTTCATTGGTAGCTCCCCTGTTCTGAATGCCCCAAGCTGCATTTTGTCACTTCTTACTCAAGATACAACATGAGAAGCCCTACTACGAGACACAGTTAAAAGCAGTCACACACAGGATACCACGCAAATGAGGAAAATTACCTTTGTTTCTGTAATTTCTGAGGCAAAGACCTCAAGTTTGGTGAAGGTTTTAGAAACTTCTTTCTGAGAGATGCTTCTCACCTGCACACTTCCCTTGTGCTACATTCCTTCTTCCAGGCTCTCAAACCGTGGTAGGAAATACAGCAATGCCCTTTAATTATCAATTCTAACAGTCCAGAGTACCAAATCATGCCAAAACTTCACTGACATGTCACACCAAACTAATTCATAATACATGAATACATAATACCTCTTGCTAACAGAAAACTAGAAACTGTTTTTCTTAAGGAAAGTTCTCTTCTTCTAACAACTGAGCAGTTTGCAATACCCAGGGACTACAGTCAGCTTTCCTCAAAAAAAAATGTATTTAAAGGGGTTAAAATATTTTCCCCAAGTCTCTCTGGAGAGAGACGTCTTCCCCAAGTGCTGAAGGCATGAGTGAGGCAACAAAGTTTAGGGCAACAGGGTCAAGTAGCAGCTATGTTATATTAATAGGGTCCTAACAGTTGGAGCAGGAAAGGAATCCCAAATGACTTCTGCTTTTTGTCTTATAGCGTCACCACAACTGAGAGCAATTCCTCTCACTCCACGGGCTGGTAAACAACTGTGTACTAGAAATAGGTAAAGAGAGAAAAACATTCCCTGCATGCCAGAATCCAGATCTTGATAGAGAATCTGCCTGGGGTTTGTTTTCATCATGATGTGCCTACTGATAGGGGATGTTGCTTATAATCTGCAGCAGAGACACCAGGCATACAGTTTGTTGCTGCAAACTGTAAACTCTGAACCTACCTTACCCCACAGTAATGCTTCCACTGACCCACAGCTGGACATCTGTGCTATAGGTAATTCCAACAATGAAAAACAAGACTTTTAGTAAATACACTGAGAAAACACGTTTGAAAGATTCAAATAATGAAGGGACAAGTTATCATTTCCAGGGTATCAAGGGTACTGGCTGACACAGTTAACAAAAAAGTTGACAGCTTTCAAAGCTGACATGAAGTAGTAGCACTGCAAGAACACCAAATACTTTAATGCTTTTATATAGTTTTCCACAGGGAAGCTCTACATCCTGGTGACGTTTGCTATGAGCATCTGGTTTTTTCACATCTAATTCACTAAAAGACTAAAAGAGGGGTGAGATAAAGATAAATGTATGCTTAAGAAAGTTATCAGTTGTGAAAGTCAAACTGTGTACCAAAATACCTGCAAATTAGTTGTGGTGCTCCAACAAGTGAATACAGTGCTCCTGTGTTTATTTTACAGAGTAAAATAAACTTTAGTGGAACAGTTCCACTGGAATTTCATGCAAAAGAGGAAACACCCGTGCAAATGCTGAGTATCTACTTTGCATCCAGAAACAAGGCGCACTACATACCTGGCATTTTCTGAAGGAGTGTTGTATGCCATACAATCCAGATAATATACTTACTACACTTTAATAACATTGCTGAGAATAATCTCTAACTTTCCTTCCTTTCACAGCTCCATTATCCAAAAGCCTATTAGATCATAGCACATGTTTTCCATGTCTGTTTCATCTCTTATCCTTTCCTCTTTCCTTACATTGTCCTGTCCATCTCCTCTGACATCAACGCCTGGTTTCCCCCATGTCAGCCCAGCTGCCTACTTCACCAACTCCTATTCCTTATTCCACCCTTCAACTCCACCACTCCAGTTTTGAAGGAGGGATGTACTTTTTAAGGACTGATCACTACAGAACACACAATATTGTACCAAGACTTACAAGCAAAAAGTATTCGTGGTGACTATGAGCTAACAACAGTGCAGGATCTGAGACAAAGCACACGAGGTAGGAAAGTTACCCTCAGCAGTCTGTGGTGTACCTTGGATTTCAGGGACAAGCAGCGTGAAGCAGAACGACCTCTTCTATAGTTCAAAGGCTAACACAGGAAATAACATCCCATAAGAATTAATATGAAGGATTTAGCTTTAAAGAATGCATGCAAAAATACCAACTTTAGGCTTGAAATCAAATTTGGAATCTGATTTTTTAATGTAAATTAAGATTTTTAGGAAAACATGATCTAGCTTGTTTTCCCAGTAAGTAACTTCAGTTTTCAAAGTTTGAAAGAGTTAGAAATCACGAAGTAATTCACTGGTTCTTGTTTTGCTGCCTCCACAGACACACATTTGAAGTCTGTGATCTGAAATGTCAAAACATTGACTTTATACCCTAGTATTCACCCCACTTCCTGCAGGGTAGCCAAGTCTGTCCTGAGGGGAAGTGTGTCATTAATATCAACATCCTACGGACTCGCTCTCAACAGACCATTGATTGATCTGCAGTTCCATACAGCTGAGCCTAACTAGGTTATATTTAGTCAGATGTTAAAAACGCTGCTTTTCCAGGCATTCTGGGGTTTCACAGCAGAAATTACTTCTGTTCCTTTAATAAACAGCATTTTCTTTCACTCCTTGCTTCCATCTGGTCATATATTAACACGAAGAGAGTTTCTGATTCTTTTCATATTCAAATAAGTGCACACAGCAGCTTAAAGCTGACTTCATTTTATTTTTCAGAATATTGCCTACTGTCTCCCTCAGGTATCTAAAGATGGGCTAAACAAGGAGTGGCTAAACCAAAATTCAGCTCTGCCTGTTAATTTCCCTATTGCAGGGCTCCCTTAACCTGGAAGCAGCAGCTTAAGGTCTTAAAACAACTTCCCAAGCAAACCAGGACAAGGCCACAGAAGCTGGAGGCTGCAAGCAAGGAAGGGCTACATCTAACACTACTCTATTGCTCTGCACTGCATAGTGCTTGATTGGAAATCTTGCCTCAGGCTGGAAGTACACAGATATTCAAGGCAAGGCTCTGCAAATTCACAGAGAAGTCCACCACTAACTCCAATCCTGCACAGCTGAAATCTCAAGCTCATCAAGTCCCTGAACTGCTCTTTCCCACCTTCTGACACGGCCTGCCGGAGGAAGCATCACACCTGTTGCCAACACTTCTCTCCCGAGCACCTGGAAGTTTAAAATGCCTTGATGAAAGCTCCCAGTTGACCAAACTATGTTCCACATAAGCGGAATTAGAATTTCCACTGTTTTATCAGTCTAGTTCCTTTTAAAACTCAACTACATGAAAGTTAACTTGTACAGGAAGCCTGCATTCAGGAAGTTGTTTTTCTTGGGTGCACACAGTTCTGTGAGAGATGCTCACTTCTGCTTACTTTAGGATATTTAATCAACATGCTTTTTCTAGACACCAAAATAGCCTCACAATTTTATCTCATATCTAAAATTTTATTTTTAATCCTCATAAAAGTCACTAAAGTCTTCAGTTTCCTGTGTAACCATTAAGGCAGTCATAGACTGTCAACAGCAGACTCAAACTTGCTTTACTTGCTAATCACATCAGACCTCAGATTCACTGTGTCTTTGAAGGTGCAAAAGGGACACCCATTCTATGACAGAAGTCACGTCTATAACACGAAGTTTCTGCTGCAAGAGAGCATGAAATGCTTAAAAACTTAAGTGAAATATGGAGAGGCTTAAAAGCAGCAAGAACACATAAAGAGTTAATGACTGTAAAGTCTAGTGAATCAGGGTATTTCATAAAGAGCCTCATCTTCAGTGTTAAATACCTTTGTTACTCTTCCTGCAGCCATCAGGATCATATTTGAAGCATTACATCACTGCACTTAAAATCAAATTAAAAGTACTCTTTATTATTTGGTATCTTGCTGCACTACGTATGTATTTACTTGTGCTCTTGTCAACCAGCCATTTTTTCTAGCAAGCTTTAGTCATACATCACACTCATACGCACACACATCCACCAAATGGTGAAATGTCTTCCAGTGAGTCCAACAAGTCAAGTTGTCACTTTCACAAAATCCAGTTCCTTGTATATTTGTACAAGGTACTTTCCAAAGGTGAAAAAGTGACCTCAGACAGGGATATATTTGCTGACTCCAGAAATATTTTTACCTATCATTTACATCTGTTTTCACTTGGAAATACAAGAAAGAGATAAAACTTTTAAAGTAAACTGATGAAACTACAAACCACCAGGGCTGAAAAACATATAAAACCAGATTTGCTATCACAAACTAAGGACTGTGTTTTAAATACCACAGCTGATTTTAGCCATAACAACCCTGATTGTTCTTTCAGATCAAGTGTAAAATAAAAACAGCAGATTCACCAAGGTCCTACCAGCGACACACTCTGTACTAACTAACAAGATTGACAAAAATCTCTTTCTTAAGAAGCTCTCAAGAGAATTAACGATTAAGAAGAATCAGTTTGACATAGATTACAAAGAACCAGGAGGGGAAAAAAACCCCAACACTTATGGCCCATATCCATCAACAGTTTTTCCTAGAAAACAGCTGTTTACCAGGAATAAGAATGATGGAATACAGAATAACAGCACTGACCTAATACCATGTGCTAACAAGATGACCTCAGTAAACCGAGCCTAAGGTCACTTTGATCAAACCGTCAGCGTAACTTTCGATAAATAAGTGAAAGGACAACAGGCAGAACAATACGAAAGATACACACAGAAATACACACGCTGTCAAGAATTCAACATCGAGCTTTTAAGGAAGGATATCCAGGACTTTCCAGCGGCGGAACTGATAGCAAGGAGCTCACCGAACAGAACGTGAAGTGATGCTGTTCGGGGACAATAAGAACAACAGGTTCGGAAAGTCCCACCTTGCGGGCCGAACAGCCGCAGCCCGACATCTGGCCACGGCTTACAGAAACAACTCTCCGCTGACCAGCCAGCTCTATTTTTCAGGCTCTTTTCCCCGCCGCTGACCCTCGGGGCAGCCCAGGCAGGCTGAGCCCGCAGCGCCCGGCGGCACCCCTGGCCCCGGCCCCGCTCCCACCGCC
>VWPU01015982.1:0-30907 GCA_013398955.1 Callaeas wilsoni
GGGAAGGGGCCGCCCCGGCAGCCCGGGATGCTCCCGACCGGGAAGGGGCCGCCGNGGAAGGGGCCGCCCCGGCAGCCTGCGCCCCGTGCCCTGCCTGGGGCTCCGAGCGCCGCGGCGCTGGGCTCCGGCCCCGAGGGACACCGCCTCTGCGCTGCGCCGCGGAATCGCGGGTTCCCTTAGGTTGGAGAAGACCTCTGAGGTCATCGAGTCCAGCCTCTGACCGAACTCCGCCTTGTCAACCAAACCATGGCACCGAGTGCCACGTCCAGTCTTCCCCTAAACACCTCCAGGGACGGTGACTCCACCACCTCCCTGGGCAGCCCACCCCTACATCTAATCGCTCTTCCTGCGAAGGAATTCCCCCTAATGTCCCATCTGAACCTCCCCTGGAAGAGAGCAGTGGGTCAATGCTGCATCTCAAGGTACTTCCGACTTCTGGGATGGTTTTTACGGACTAACTTACCAAATTCAAGCTCCTTATCTTTGTCTCCAAGGAACCCCCAAGAGACCAGGGCCTGGTCTGGAAGCCTGAAGGCTCTAGGTGAAGGGCAGTAGCTGGCAGCCTCTCTGAGGTCTGCCTTGCCTGAGCTGATGGAAGGTGACTCCGAAAGCCAGAACTTTTTGCTCCACTGTCCAGGTGCAAATCCCACTTTTCCACTGTCACCTTCTGTACTATATGACTGCTCTGGGGCGTATGTATTTCTCCTTAGCCATTCCCTCCTCCTCAGGTCCTACCTAAATATAAAACATAATGTGCTGTGCCTC
Source organism: Callaeas wilsoni (assembly GCA_013398955.1). NCBI lineage: Eukaryota > Metazoa > Chordata > Aves > Passeriformes > Callaeidae > Callaeas > Callaeas wilsoni. The sequence continues at coordinate 766 of VWPU01015982.1, forward strand.
CCCTGGAGGGGAGGGTGAAAGAAAGAGCAAATGGTGTGTGGCAGAGGAGAGCCACATCACTTCACACACTTCTCAGTGACACCAGATATGACAGTGATAGAACTGAACAGGAAGAAAAACAGAAGCTCTGGACTGGCTCACTCTGTGCCAATCTCCTCTTGTTCATTTCCTTTCTGAGATAAACAACCCCAATCGTTTTGATCTCTCTGTGAGCGAGTTTGCCATGCCCCTAATCAGCCCTTTCTGAGAAGTGCTTACTTGAACTGCAGACAGTATTCCCAGAGAGGCCGCGCTAGTGATTTACATAATAGCATTATCATATTTTCCATATTATTCTCTCCTTCTTCCTTCTGCATGCTAATATTTTGTGTGTGCTTTTTTTTAACCTGCAGCTACTCTCAGAGCCAGGGGTTGTGTGACATCCATGGTTTTTCTTGGGCTCAGAGAGAACATCTGGAGCTTTGTAATTCTGATGTGCAATTCATTTTCCTTCTTCTGACCTTGCCCAGTTGATCCTTGGCAAATATGAGGTGTTCCTCATTTGCCATATTTGCATTTTATTGAGTCCTTTTTGATCTCCTCAAGGGTCAATAGCTTTGAGTCATCTTTTAAAAATGTTCGGTATATTGCTCATCTTTGTTTCCAGATCATCAGTTCATATACTGGGCTATCCAAGACCTCGGAGGCAGTACTCATATTCCCTACTCTTAACCTGCTGCCAGAATGAAAATTGATCTTTGAACCTTCCTCCCGGCTTCCTGCCTCCTCCTTGGGTTGTTAATCCTCAGAAATACTTCCTTTCTCACAAGAGGCCTCTGTCACCGCTGGGCAGGTGTGCTGATGAGCCCAGTCCGCAAAACTGTCAAGCCTGGATCAAACCTTGAGCAGCCACACGTGGCAAACCCCTGCTGCACTACCAATGGGATCTGCTGGGTCAGGCCGAGCAGTGATGGACTTCCCTGCTGCCCTCCCACCATGGCAGCCAAGGACTGCCACCTCCACAGGCGCCCCGTCCCCAGCCTGGCCCCCTTGGGTTGTGCCTGTTTTGGTGTTTCTCTCTGTTCTTTCCCCCCCAGGCTGGCTGCCAGCTCCCGGGCCCCGCGCCAGCAGCTGCGTGTGCGTGTTTTGTGAGCTCCTCCACCCACATCGTGCAGCGCGTCTCCAAAGTGCCCCAGCCCCTGCAGGGACGTCACGCGCCGTGCCCGCTGCCCCAGGGGCTGCCCACGCCTGCACCGTGTGGGCAGGGGCCTCGACCTGCCCCTGTCTCTTGCAAAGAGGAGGGTGAGTGCCAGGGCCAAGCAGCACATGACTGACGCCACCCCAGCTGCCATGCGAGTGCCCCACCTCCGGCAACAAGCTGGGGGTTGTACACTTGAACTCTGCCTTGAGAGAGTGAAGCAAGATCCCCCCTGTCTCCAGGGTTTCCCAAACTCCAGGGTTTCCCTGACGCGCTGCACGCAGCTGGTGGGACCCACCCAGCGCCTCCCAAGACTTGTGCTGCCGTGAGGGGATACCAGCCCCAGTGCCCCGTTGCCTGCAGAACCTTGTTGCCTGGTGGCTTCTTCGCCCATGGACTCACTGGGAATGGCGTTCCCCCTGTGACTCCAGCCTGTGTCCCTGTAAGAAAGGGAATTTACTTGCCCTGACAGGGCCAGGTGCAGGCAGAGAGGAGGGAGCACACCTTTGCTGTTCTCCTGGAGAACAATAACAACCTTTGTTTCTTGAAATGACCAAGTGAGCTTGAAATATCAAAGGCAGCATGTGTGACAGGGCACAATAACCCATGCTGTTACCTGGAGTAAGACTGAGACATCCCCCCCATCCCCCACCTCCTCAGGAGTGGGGGAACCACTCAGAGCCACCACTCCTCTGCTGGTCTTCTCACGCTTGCAGCCAGTCCTCCCACTCAAGCAGCCACTGCCAGAGGCTTTGCTGGCCACCAAAAGCAGCAAATGGCTGCCCCTGAGCCCGGCTTGCAGCCTCTGCTCTTGGGAGCCAACTGCCACGCCCGGGGCTTCCCACCACCAGTTCTGCAAGGGCAGGACCATTCCCAGCCAGGGAGACGTCCCTGTGCTGCCTGTCACCAGACAGCAAACCCTCCCTGGGCAGCAGGGAGGTGAACGTGAGCCTCAGAGCTGCAAATGGCATCTTGGAGGGGGTCTGCAGGGATGGGAAACAAACTGTGCTCGGAGCAGAAGGCTGGTTTCTTAGAAGAGCCAGAAAGCAGTTCTAAAATGCAAGAGAGAAGATGGGTAGTGACCCACCAATACTATCTGAGCTTGAGCTTAATATCCTTCGTATCTTCTAGTAAATGGACCTTGCAGGAGGCCTTTTGGCAGTCGCAGCCCAGTTCAACAGCTCTCTCTTTAACTGTAGCCCTATTTCTTTACTTTTCTTGAGCAGTTGCAAGGATTAATGGCATTTGGGCTCCTGCTCTCCAGCTGTGACGAGCCAGGAGGGGCAGAGGGCCAAGGGTGGCACACGTGGTTTCATTCCCTGAAGCCCCAGTAGCTTTGATGTTGAGTGCATGTAGGAAGGGAGACAGGTGGTGAGGGAGGAGAGACCACTGGTACACAGCAACCTTACAAGGATCATTCCTGATTTAGAGCTGAGACCCGCATTTTAGTAGGGATGGTAAATATCTGATCTGGGAAGCCACGCTCAGGGTGTTTTTGATAGGGGGAAGAAGGGAAAGGTCCCAGCCTTGCCACAGCTGAAGCAGGCTTCTCAGATCCCCAAACTTCCATCCCTGCAGTGCAGGGAGCTGCAATCATTGTCAGCAGTGAGTGGTCTCCTGTGTGAAGCAGAGCTGCTGTCCCCCTGAGGGGCTTCACTGACAGTCACTGAGGAGGCTCAGTTTTATAACCTAACACATTGAAATTGCTTCTGTAGTACTTTTACGTTTTGTCTGTGCCCACCTTCACTCTCAGCGCGACTTGTGTTCCTTCAACCAAATTTCCCCGTGGCTGCGTTTGTTGGGGATTTTTCGCATTATTCCCTGACTAATAAGATTCCAACCCTTGGCCTTCCCCACTCCATTTTTCACTTTGCATCAGCTGCATGCTGCAGGAGGTTTACAGAGCCATTCAGAGACCCTGCTTTTGTGAGTGCTGTCGTCCTTGCAATCTTGCATCACGACGACAGCTCATTTTCTGCAGGGGAAGTGTCGGCAGAGAGCAGAGGGCTTGCAGGTGGTGGTACCACCTGCCTGGGCTAAGCTGCACATGCTGACCTCAGGCTTTCTTGTGCTCCTTCCTGTGCTGTGTGCTGGGATGAGGCCCTCTCGGCATGAACACAGGATTTTGGTTTGTGTGAGGATTATCTGGACTCCAGCATCAGGTGTGGTTTGGTCCCATGTACATATAGACCACCTGAGAAGGGCATGGCTGCTGTATCCTGCTGCTTCTCTTCTTTTCGTAAGCAAAGGCACCTATTGCACACCTTGCCCCATTAAGTCACAGGCCCTTAGATTTATTTCTGTCCCATTTATCTGGTTTTGGTTTTGCCGTGGTCTGACGTTCACTTCTGGGTAACGGTTTGAGACAAATGCTTTAAAAACACTGTGAAGCAAAAAGATGTGGGTAGATGTTTTATACATTCTTTTATTTTTGTGTGTATGCCTGGTTCTTAGTAAGTGCCTGAGGGGGAAAAGAAAAGATATAACCGATGATTTGTTGCTCTCTCTTTGGAAAAAGTCCAGACTGTAGAACAGGGCTAAAATGCCAGGAAAGAGTTTGCTGCATAGAGGCAGGCTTTTGTTATTTTATTTTATACATTCCTTGGATAACATATTTTCTTTAATTTGAGATCCTGGAGAAGTCATTTTAGATCTTTATTCAGCACAGCTTATTTGCTCTTCTTCTCAGTTTTCCTTATTTTTAGAAAGGTGAAGTGTGTTCCCAAATTAAATCGTTACTGGGATGGACTTCAGCCAAGAGGATCCATGGTTCAAGCCGTAAGGCACAGGAAACACAAGAGTAAAACAATGGAGTTTTATATTGTGTTTCATTTGGCAGGGTGAGGACAGATATGGCCTTGAAAGATTTGTATTCTTACATAGCTATAATATATTTTAAAAGACAGTAAGGACTATTTTCACTTCTCACTTTGCTTAAAAAAAATAAGCACACAGAGAAATGCTGAAAATGTTGGGATTGCCAGATTCTCCTTAGTTCCAAGGAAAAGTTCATGTCTGGGAATCTCAGAGATGCTTACAGAAACATCCCAAGCATTAGCTGTAGAGGGCTGATCCTTTACCTTTTTGCTGATGTGCTTATCCCTGCTGCAGCTACAAAGGCAGAGCTTGCAGCAGCCTGGCCCCAAGCCAGGCTCCTCAACCAAGCATCCATGGATTATATTCCTTATGTCAGCCTCTCACTTCAATGATGTGGAGCCCCTTCTCCAGAAGGGACAATTTTGCAGCGACAGAGCAAAGCCCTGCAAAGCTCACTCCCAGGTGAAGGTTTGACACAGAGCGCCCAGGAGCCACAGGAACACGTGCCACTGCCAGGAAGCAAGAACGTGCCTCCCTTCTGCCACGGCTGTGGCCAAATCCTCTCTGTGGCAGTGCTCTGGAAAGCAGGGCAGCCAGTGCCTGCAGCTGTGGGCACGTGAGCACGAAGCCATTTGCTGGTGACGCTCTCCAGGGCTGGGGTGACTCTCCCTGGCTTCTCCACGGGCTGCCTGCCAGCCAGCTGAGACCTCACTGCTTCCCCAGCTGAGCTGCTAAAGCAGCGAGATTTAGAAGCACAATATAAAATTGGATTAATACTTAAAAATTAACTGTCCCTGCTAAGCAGCACATTAAAACGTGTCCTTACACAGGCAACAAACGTATCCCAGCAACAAAAACAAACAGCCGGCAAAATGGGGTCTGGTATCCCCTCTTTCCAGCTTTCTGAAAGGTGTCTTAAGTTTATAATGAAGTCACTTTGTTTCCTGGTGTTTGGAAACAGCGTGTCCATCCCTTTATCAGCTAACCTGATAGGAATCAATCAGGAATCAGCTGGAGCCAGCCTCTCTGTGAGCCAGAGACAGAGGGTCCCTCGCAGCCTCCCCACCGAGCAGTGCTGCACAGTGTCCAGGATGAGCACCAGGCATCCATGACCAAGAGCGAGAGCTTGGGAGAAACCACTGACTTCCACACAGGTCATGCCAGAGCTCCTCCATGATGCATCACTCCATCTAACACCTGCTGGGGTACTGAAACTCTGCAAAACACGCAGGATTGCTTGGCATCAGATGGCTTGCAGGCTCCTGGTTCAATATGGTGCTTAAGGCTCCATATCCATGCCCAGGATGCATGCTGCCCATGCCAAGGTCTCTTTTGGTGTGTCGAGGGGCCCTCTGACATGGTACATAGGGCTTGTGGTGCGGCCACAAATGAAGGTCTCCACCCTGAACTGGTTTGTCCAAGAGTTAGCCTCTCTCGCTCACAGAGGCACTTGAAGCTCCTGCAGCAGAAGCTCGTGCTTTCCAGGGAAAAAGGTCTTTTAAAACCTCACAAGGAACAAAAGAAATGCCATTTACATTACTTTTTAATATAAATGTCAGGAAAGATTTTGTGTTAGAGGTAAGAAAAATAACGTGGGAGAACCTTTGACCTAGTCAACTCTCATTTCTTAAACTGTATCACTTAATTGCCATTGGTCTGTGCTTATAGACTTATGCTTCCCCCTCTTGAAAAACTGAAATTTCAAGCATGCTGGTCATCAACTATTTTTAGATTTTCCCTTGTTTAGGCACAAAAATACAGCAATCACTAAGAATGCTAAAAATTCTAAATAGAAGATTTTAATTGTTAATTTTGAGTGGCAGGTTTCTTGCACGCCCTTTGTTCCAGAGACTGAAGCAGCAGAATTGCATTCAGCAATGCACAACACAAGCCTCTAGTTTGATGAGACCCTTCCACAAGAGGAGAATTTAAAACATTAGACTGGTATGGATGAAAGAAAGACGAGGGAGTTCACTGCAGCTAATAATTATGAGGAAAATTACTTATGATGCTTACAGTCACTATCTCTAAATGGAATCAGGAATGAACCTGAAGCATAAGATATTTAAAAAGGTAAAAAATTAAATAGCTGTAGATGGCACATGAGCTTGCCAAAGGCCCTTGCCAAAAGCACTGCAGAGCCCAGATGGTTAGGAGGATTCAGAGCAGGACCAGGCTTTGATACCAAGTAATGGGAACAGCCAAAACTGGAGTAGACAGGTTTAAAAATAAACCAAAACAAGGAGGTCATGTTCTCTCGTGCACTGTGCCAAAAGTCAGCCACCAGAGAGACATTTCTGCAGTGGGGAGGTTTAATTTATTACTCCAGAGTTTCCAGGGCTTTACTTGGAAAAATGGATGCATCCAAAGGAACAAAGATAGCGTCAAGGGACCATTGTATGAGATGACGCTGGTTCCCACATCCACCAGCTCTTCTGGGAGCCACTTAGCAGCCATCATTCCCCACTCATGTGCTGTTACATGTTCATACTCACCTGACATGCAGATTAGGTCTGACAATGGCCTACAAAATCAGGAATCAGTCCCAAGACCCGCTAGGCTCCCCTTCAATCTCCCTTCTTGGGAACAGTGTCCTGCCAAGATAGGAAGATCCCTCACTCCATTTTCCAGCAGCCCCTCAGCCAGGCGATCAGAAATAAAAGCTGTCACACACATCTTGGTTTCCTTTCATACTTTGTAAATTTTTTAAATTTTTATTATTATCTCCTCCTTTTAAGCATCCCTTTAAGGGTGAAATGAAATCCAACCATTTACAGAGAAAATGATTTCAGAATGTACATTTGATTTATCCTTACAAAAAGTTCATTATTACTTGCTGTTTATAAATTACAGAGTTGAAAGGAGCTTTGCAGATGCTCTTATTTTTTCTTTTCTTTTTAGTTTTTGGCAAGTCCACGCATTCTTTTTCCAAAGCAGGGTGTCCTGGAGCCACTCCAGGAGCAACACCAGCAGTAGGTCCAGGTGGACCCCAGGCTCAGAAGTGCTGCTGGACCACCTCCAGGATGATACTGCATCATCATCTGCACAGGCAGGAAAAAACAGTGGTTCGAATTCTTAGTCTCAGAGTATTTCAGATCTCTTCTTAATCCATTACCTGTAGTTCCCAAAGCTTTAAAATGTCAGTGTATTGCATTAGAAACAGTTCTTCTTTCTCGATGCTGGATCTGAGCCCCTCCTGCCACCCCCTTACCCTCCAGCTTCCCTTCCCTTTCTGTAACAGGAGTGAGTTTGTCCAATGTCTCAGAAAGCAGAAAGGAGAGGTTTAGGGAGGGTAGGGAGAACACAATGATGGAGGGATGCAGGATCCGTTCTCCCACTCACTTCCCTCCTTTCTCGCCAAGGTTAGAGGTCAGTGAAGCCAGGACGAGCCATCCCTTCCCTCTTCACCACCAGTGTTCAATGGAACCAGGAATGACCCTGGACATGTGTCTTCACAGTGCAGAGGCATAGCAGCCACAGAGATTGCCAGCAGGAGCTGGGACACAGGGAGAGAGCCCCAGGGATACTGAGGAGGGGAAGAGACACACCATCCCACAAGGAAACAGCAAGGCAGGCAGAGGAGAATGAACACCCATTGTGCTCTGACACTCCCTCCATGCCAGCTCAGTTTCCTTGTTTACCTGTCACAGGGACACAGAGTAGGCTGTCCTGGAGAGCACAACAGCAAACATCTCAGCAGGACACAGGGATCAGAGAAAGCAACAGCAAGAGTGGGCTTGAGCATGTCATCCTCCATACCAACCACAGGCACAAAGTCACCGTGTCTTTCCTGGCACCTGGATGTGGCATTACCCCCAGAGGGGCAAGTATGTCTAACCTGCCCTACTCCCTCTGCTTTAGCAAGCTCAGCTGCTGCAGGTCCACCAAAGCCCACGTCCTTCCTCTTTCACTTGTGGCAAAAGAGAAATAAGTATTCTCCAGTCCAAAGCCATGCACAGGCACACAGTCTCTTTCCAGGTGGGAAGCACAAAGAAAGACAACAGGAGATAGACAGAAAGAAGTGCAAGGCTTGCGTGTGCCACACACTGCTTCACCTATTTCCTGGCCCTCCTTTTAACCAGTTTGAAGGTAAAAAAGGTTTTGGAATGAAGAAGCACAAGGCTGAAGAAGGCTGCAGGAAAAGGCTGGTGATGCATTCCCTCTGTCCACTGGACAGTTTGGTCCGAGAGAGACAGCAGGATTCACTGCCCACTGTCTGTGGGCTGCAACAACCCATAGACATTAGGCTCTGATAGTCTGATCCCACTTCCAACCCAGTGCCAGGACAAGGTTCTTGGTCTTTCCCTTCTCAAATCTCAGAACCTGGTTCAGATAAGATGAAGGAGCCTCAGTGCTCACCTGAGTCCAGCACTGGGAAACAAGGCTCTGACATAAACCTGCCTGCTGCTTTGCCTCTCTCACCACCTCACACACCCACATGCTTTTGACTTCTCTCTTGTGGCAGTTGCCTGGAGGGGTGGCTGTCCCACCAGGAGCTGGTTGCAGAGGTCCCAGCAGGCAGCACAGGCAAGGCTGAGCAGAGAGTAAGCCACCACCTTGGAAAGCCACTGTGTGAAAGCCAGCTTAGTAGTGTCTGTTCCCTCCAGGGACAAAAAGGAAGATTTTTTAATGACAAGCACTCTAGATCCCTAAGGATAATAAACACAGGGCTAGCCAGACAAATTAGACAGAAACATTGACTGGTTTGGCCTTAAATCAAAAAATGTTTGAACAGTTCTTGAGAAAGAGAAACAATAAAGAATGCATTTCATCTGTAAAGCCCCTTCCTCCCACTACAACAGAAGTCTGGTTTAAATTTAATTTCCTAAGAACAAGGAAGTGAGTAAGTCTAGGAGGCAGGCAGGGCAGGAGTTCTGCAGAAGAGCCCCAGCATTGCTATTCCAGCAACACCTTCTTCTCCAGCCCAAGGGAGCAGAAGAGAGAGGCAAGAATCAGAGGGGGAAGAGGAGAATGATGGAGCAAATAATGCAGGAAAGAAGGCAACAGGCTGTACTTCAGGAGAAGCAGATACTGCAGCTGTGGGCTTATCAAACTCCCAAGAGACAAGAGCCATACCGCAACACTGAAAATGTGACTGCTGTGCACTAAAAATCCCCAAGGATGGCCGTGCATGAGAAGGGCTGGTATCACAGGAGAGGCTGCTCCCACTGTGGGAGACAATGAGGTGCAGCCCCAGCACATGTGAATTTTAGCTCTTGCTGAAGTGGGGCCCCTGTGCTGCCAAAGCACCCACACAAAGACTGGCTTGTCTTTCTCCTCTGTCTCCAGCAAAGCCTGGCACTGGCCTTGTACTATCATCACTGAGACAAGGCAAAGCCAGAAGGTCAAAGAGCAGCCTTCAGGCTCTCTCCTCAGAGTAAAAATGAGAAATGGCTTCTTCCTTCCATACTTTGCTGCTGCTGAATTGCACGAGCTAACACACCTGCTCTCCTCCAGCTGTCCCTGGGGAAGGCTCTTCCCCCCGTGCTGCATCCTCAGTGCAATGGCTTTCATCTTGCTCAATACAGGCTCCTTCTTTCTCAGCTGGGACCCCATTTCTCTATAATCTCTCTATACCCAAGACCTCCACACAGTTGCTCAGCACCGGGACCCCATGACTGTGACAGAAGCTCCTGCTACATCAGTAAGTCTGAATTTAAAAAAGCCACAACTTCCCTTTGGGGGAAGAGCATTCTTCCTAGCAAAGTTTGTCTGTCCACCCAGTTCCCAAAGGGGCTTCTCTGCCTGTGGGGAAGACATAGCAGAACTGAGAACAGTGATTTTAAAGAAACCAACAAAAATAAGAACAAAAAAGAGGTTCCTTCAGTTCTTCTAAGCAGGCATTATGGCACACAACATGTGGAAGAAGCTAAGGTGAACTGCATCTCAATTTGATCAGAAAAAGGCATTCATCTCCTTTCTATTCCCGTCTCAGCCTTATTAGGCAACCAAGTTATTTTTGTTGACAACTTTCTCTTCTCTAGAGAGGGGACTAGGAGGGAAAAAGAAAGAGAGACATAGGTAGAAATGAAGCACAAGGGTGGCACGTGCTGGACAATACGGGACCATGGAGCCCTGATGGAGTTAAGGGCAATGAAAACCCTCCTGCTTTAGAACAGCTGGCCAGAAGGGCCACACTTCTTTGGGCCAACGCTTTCGTCTTTATCCTCCTCCATATGATTTCTGCTTGGAACATGAGTCAGTCTTTCCACTGCAAGGCTAAGAGAGCAAGTTCATTATGTTTTTCACCCTCTGCCCACTACAACCCAGGCTCTGGGCACCCTGTCAAACCATCTGCTAAGGAAGGGTGGTGGTAAGGGTGGAGACAAGAATCTGCCTCCTCAGTGAGCTGAATCAATCCAATGCAACAGCAGGCCAGATCCTCACTGCCCATGCCTGGCAAACTGAGCAGACACCAGCCCAACCAGCTGCAGCTAGCACCCTCCTAAATCCCCTCTCCTTTCCACGGTCTTGTCTGCATGGCTCAGGCTGCAGACGTGGGCTGCACACACTCTCTCGATGCACAGTGGTCCCCAAACAGTCTCTTGGCCCCAGGGAGAATCTGCCCATGGCCTGTTTCTTCATGAGCTCACTCACACCCTCTAAGGGCAGACAGATGGATCCTGTGCCTTGACAGGCTTTGTTTGCCCACAACGATCAGAACTTTGCCGTTCCTCTTCCTTGTCTCTCTTTTATTACCCAACGGTAAGAAGGAACAGCCAGCACGTGTAAGCAGCAGACCTGCTACAGACATGGCCTGCGGGGCTCTAGAGGCAGCCAGAGAGGCACGCAACAGTCCCACATGTGTAGCAGCACTGCTGTGCAGAGCCAGTGTTATCCCTGGTGCTCTCCTATGACTTGCCCAAGAAGTCATCCATGCCAAGACTGAGATCACAGCTTCTGGATCCCACCATTTTCTGAAAGCACACACAGCTAAGCCCCACTATGTCCTCTTCCCCCCCCAGTACTGGTAACAAACACCCAGGTGCACACCAAACCCATGCATGTGAGAACTCATGCACAAAGGCAACCATGCACTTGCAAATGTACACTCCCACCATCTGACTGAGCCCCCTGCAGCTTATCCCAGCCCCAACAGAAGCATGTACTGCAAGGAAGATGCTTTGGCTTCTGTAGGACAAGTCCATGCAGTGTTGTGGGGGCAGGGGGGAAAAATGAGCAGGAAAAAACCCTCAAAACCCAGCTTTCTCCTCTGCTTCCTATCTGCCCCAGGACTGGTAGAGTACTGGGGCAAGGTTCAGCCCAGGACAGATGCATTAAGCCTGCGCAGAGGGCTGAATCTTGAGAAGGACACCTTGGAAGCAAAGGATTTCCCTTCCCCAAAACACCCTTTGAATACAGAGGTATTTAAAAAAAAAAAGCATACTGAGATGCTTTTGCACATTCACTCATCCAAAAAATGCCAGTGACACACATCTGCACACACAACCACTCACGAGAGTTTGTGCCTGCTGACTCACACACTCACTGAATAGCCCAGGCTTGCATCTATGCTTCCTCCAATCCACAAAGGATGAGGGTGGACGAGAACAGCTGCCCTCTCTCCCCATGGAATCCTCTCAGCCTCCCCCAGAGGGAAGTCTGCCAGCTGGCTGCAGAGATTCTCTCCAGCCAGCAGGAGAGGTTCCGAAGATGCAAGGAAGTCTTTATGCTACTATGGAACAGGTCCCCAACATCTCTTCCTCCTGTCCAGGCCTCCCTTCATGTGACTGAGGAATTTGGGTTCCCAGGCATCACCCTGGGATGAAGGGAAGAAGAACAGGAAGTGAGGGAGGGCAGAGACCCCAGAAAAACAGCACACCCTAACCATAAACAAAGGAGATAAAAGAAGAAAAGGAACAGACAAAAACACCCGATTCTTTCCCTTTGTTGTGAAGTTCTGATTTCCCACCCAAGCCTGAGCCTCGGTGGCCTCACCCAGCACCCTCTGCCTTTCGGTAGGGATTCTCCAACAAGTAGCGGAACCGCTGGTAGTTCTTGAGCAGGTACTTGGGAGCATACATCTGCTCCTTGGGGTCAGCAGGGGGATACTCCTGCATAGTACCATCAAACCAGCCACCAGTCCGGATCAGCTCCCGGATATAATTGAGGTCTCGTTTATCCTCATAGTCACCCCAGCGGGGGAAGTCCCCATTCTGGGCTGACACCAGTTTGAAGTAGATCCCCTCTGGGGTGAAACACCAGGAGCAGTGCCAGCCAGCAAAGTGGAGGGGGCTGCCCAGCGACCACTGCACCAGGATGTGTCCTGTGCTGTTCTCATACTGCCGAAACCCAGGCATGGTGTAGTACTCACGACGTCGCAAACGTATCCCGTCAGTAGCATAGACAGCCTGGAGCATCCCCATGGTGCAGCCCGAGACCACCTCCAAGGTGCCTGGCTGCTTCCAGAAGAAGCCATAGAGCGACTTGCGCATGTGAAAGGCGAAGGGCTCCGTCCAGCCGTCGTAGAGCTTGAGGAAGAGCACGCCATCACGGGCTGGGATCTCATCAGCATCATCGATGATGAAGACATCATCCGGGCGCAGGTTGCGGAGGCGAGAGATGCCGTCCCGCGTGAGGAAGGTACGCAGGTAATCGTCAGCAATCCAGCCATCCTGGCGGCCGCCGGGGGGGAAGTGGTCCAGGAAGACGTAGAGCACCTTGTGGCGGATGTAGTCGAAGGAGCCGTTGAGGAGCATCTCGCGGAACTTGAGGGGCCGTGGCTCTCCGTAGGCTGTGAAGTTGGACTCGCACACCACAAAAGCATCCACCACGTCTCCCAGCTCATGGAAGCGGACATCCAGCAGGTCAAACTCGTGGTTGACGTTGATAGCGTTGATGACCCGCCGGGGGATCTCCCGCGGCACGAGGCGGTCCTTGGTGGGCAGGTTGGAATACTGGACCACGGTGGGGACCCCGCAGCTGGGGCCGTGCCAGCCCGGCAGACACACACATTCCACCCACTTTCGCCGCTTGGTTCCACTGGCGCTCAGCGGCTTCCGAGCCGGCCGCCCCGAGGCTGCACCATCCGCTCGCTCCTCCTGCCGACCTCCCACGGGTGGCTTCTCCAACACCTTGGTGCCTGGTTTAAAGCAAATGCCACCGGCTTTGGTACGGACAAAGTATTCCGTTGAGTCTTCTGGCAGCACAAACTCAACCTTGTGCAGCTCTTCGCTGGCTCTGCTGGGAGGCAGGGGCTGGAGCAAGGGGGAGTGGGAGTACAGGGGTGTGCGGAGGAACTCTGCACCCCCTGGCTCAGGGCTGACCTGAGGCGTGACGGGGGCATTGTTCCAGAAGAAGCTGGAGACGAGGTTGGGACTAAGCGAAGCCAGCTCCCTGGGGAAGGTGACATAGGAAAGGGCCTTGAGGAAGTGCAAGAAGGAGATGAGGCAGAGACCAGCCATGCAGAGAGTCAGAAAGAGTTTATGGCGTCTCATCTTCATCCTGTGGAAGAGCCATGAAAAGGAAAGTCACATTCAATAGTTACTGAGGTGCAAAAAGTTTACCACTGTTAGATAAACAGGCTGGGGAAGGCAGGAATGCTGGTCCAAATTCAGCATGCATCTTTAGAGACTTGACTCCAAGAACTACACCTCCCCACCCCCTGCCATCTTCAGCAGGCCTTTTGCTTCAGCTGGGTTACACCAAGCTGAACCTCTGCTAGATTGGTCTCATAAATCCACAAAGACAAGAAAGGCACTGGCAACGGAGTAGAAAGACAGGAAATCCAGAATAACAGAAATTAATGATCTAGTGAACTCACGGCACTTGGCAGATTTGTCCCTATTCACCAATGGAAATCAAGTGAATGTAAACCTCCTCAGAGGTGCATCACCAGAGGGTTGGGGGAGAATGAAGAGAACAGAGAGCAGGAAGGGTGAGAGAGTAGGGGGGGCATAGTTGAAACACGACCAATGCAAAAGAGGCAGTTTTAAAGGACCAAGATCATTAGTCAGACTGCCAGAGGCAGCCTACACTCTCCAGATCCTTTTGGTGTTTGTTCAACACACACCCTAAAAAACCACCCTTGTTCTTAGGAAATACTACCCAAGTTCACATGGAGGACAGGAAAACAAAAATAAAATTAAGATCCTGTCACATTTACTCTTCTCCCACCTGTGATTCTCAAGTCTGCTGTATCTCCTTATGTTGCCGTTTGTTTTTCACTTTCTGTGGACCAGATGCTGAGGTTTTTCTGCATCTGGATCAAGGTGACAAAAATAAATGCCTAGCCGTCTCTGCCGGTAATACTGTGCCATCATGATGGATCCATGTCAGGCCAGGAAGAAGCCAGTAGTGCAGAGCCCTTCCCTCCAAACAATATGAAATATTGGCATCATCCTCCCCTCCACCACCTCCCCTCCTCCAGCCCAGGCAAGGAACACAGAGCTGCTGTCAGGCAGAGAAGTGATTGAAGACTACAATTCAGAAAAAGGACCAAAAGAAAAAAAGAAAACCACGAAGAAGAAGAAAAAACTAATCACTAATCTCACACAGGGCTTCACCAGGGAAAACTAGAAAAGGTGTTTACCATCTGCTGTTTAGGGAAAGGCAAGTTGGGGTGAAAGCAGCATGGAAAAAAGGTCATCCAAAAGTCCTTTTCAAGGCAGAGGCTGTCCTGGAGCACGACACCCTTCCTGCAGTGACAGACAAAGAGGCAGAGATCCCCACGCATGCGCCACGTAACACTGCGCCCTCTCCACATGCTCCATTCTGGTGGCTCTCTCCCTGGCGCAGTCTCCCTTCCAGGGCCAAAGTTCCTGAGAGGCACCATCACTTATAAACTTTCCACGTGGCACACAGTGGTGCCAGCAACGCCTTGACTGCTGAAGGAAGTTCCTGTTCCTGGGGGGCACAGGGGAGCTGCCCCACACCAGCAGCTGCACGCATGGCTGTCCCAAGGGCTCCTCAAGGCTGACACGTGGGCAGGTGTGGGGGCAGAGGGAAGAAGAACCCAACCCACTCCCGCCACTTCAGAGGGTATTAGGTAAAATACAGCAAAGTGCATTTACTGATTTACTTGAGGAGAATTTAATACTAAAGCGAAAAGCCATAAAACACTTAGACAGATGGCAAATGCCCAAAGGAAAACATATCTGGCTTTCCACATATGGGTCTGACACAGACTTTGGTAGAGAGGCTGTCCACAGTTGTACCTTACAGCAACAGCTCAGCAACAGCATTTCTAGACACTTGGTGGTCACATTTAGTGGAAATCACCATCCACTGACATTGTCATCAGGGCTCGGGTGGCAGGGCAAGGAGTCCCAGATTTAAGCTCTGACTGAAGGACTGCAAGCCTGAAGCTGGTGGAAAAGTTACAGCATAGCCATGGGAGGGGAAAAAATTGAATGAAAAATAAACAAGGGAAAAAGAGAGAGAGCTTGATTCTCTTGGTTAATGTTTAGTAGGGGTTTTGATATACTTTGCCACAACACAAGTCAGCAGCAGGGCGAAGTGCTGACTCTGGGCACCACTGGGAGACCATCTTGTCAGGCAGGTGGAAAAGGAAGAAATGGCTTTCCTCAGGGGGCTGCAGCAGGGCAGACCCTCGCCTCCAGCACCCATCCACCACAGCTCCACAGCCCAACCTCACACACCTGGTAATGGCCCAGCTACTGGGACATCACCTTTGTAGTGGCCCAGTCATTAAGGAGCTGGATAGTCTTCTGTTAAAAGCCATAAAAGATCATCTTGAGGCTTGCTGTCAAGCTTTCTTCATGGGGGCAAAACAAGGGGCTGCAGAAAACCCCATGAGTATCTCTTTCTATCCATGACAGTTTTTTTCTTAAGGCTTTGTTAATGTCTTGCAGAAGCAGCAAGGTCGCTTGTAAGGTAGAGGAATAAATATTCAGTGCCTTTTCCTTGCACATCACCAGTTTTTAGTCTGTCTTGAAGTGTGGGGAAGAGAAGAGCACAAGGAAGCCAAAAACCCACTAAATTAGCAGTGACTGCCTGTCAGGAGAAAGTGTCCCTCACTGGTAAATCAGTACAGCTTTCTCCAGTCAGGTGTCCTGTGACTTTCTCCAAGGCATTACTTCCAGACATCAGGCTGCTCTCTCAGACGCTGAAACCCGGGCAAGATGAACAGCTGACCAGCTCCAATACAGCAATCCCAACAGCTGCCAGGTAATGCTGGTTTTGCTCCAGTTCCTACAGGATACACAAATGCAGGGCAGCCAGCTTCCTCTGGGCCAGCCCAGGACTGAAGGCAAGTGCTGAAGGAATCGCATAAGGCACATCATCTTCTTTTCAAATGGCTGTGATGCTCTGCATGCCACAGTAAATTCCCAGACAAAAAGCCGTAACTCTTGACATTCAACAAACTGCTCCACTTTCTGAGATGTAGTGCGCCGTGTCAACATAGCAGGACACACGGTTTTAGGAAGCAAAGCATATTTTCCTCACTTGACATTTGCATCCATCAGTATCTGTCAGGCTCAGCATGTGGCTCTGCAGCTCTTCACCCACAGGCACAATGAGCTTCAGGCAGGGCTGTGCTGCCTCTGTTCCTGTGCCGGGCTGGTGTGCACGGCCCTCCCCGGCTGCTCTGCCAAGCAAGCTGGACCCGCAGTACCCTCTGCTGTTCTGCTGCTGACACGGCCCAGGAGGCAATTTTCACTGCTCAGTTGGTTTTGTTAGGGAGTGGGAACACTAACCCATTTCCTAAACCCCTCCTGGAAGAGGGGAAGCAAAGAAGCAAGGTGTGTCCTTTTCAAATTCTCTGCCCTGGAACCACCTTCATTCTCACATGCCAGGGATTCTTCTGCCAGGGAGTGGAGAACACTCACGCACCCTTGGGTGAGCCAAGACACTAAATACCATCAATCATGTATCCCTTCCCATATCCTCTGATCAGCCCTGCAGTGAAAGACATGTCTTAACGGCAGCTAGCTGGAGACAAAGGCCAGCAAGAGAGGATTACCCACCCTCCCCATCCAAAATATTTACATGTGGTGGAAGTTAGAACGGAGGTACCAGTCAGGGAGACATCTCAGTTTGTCACAGAAGAGCCCAGCTGCTCCAACACAAAGCAGCCATCAGTGACCAGGAACACGGAAAACAGCAAGAAGAGGTATTTCCCTTCTGACAGTTTTGACTGAGGAAGGGGAAAAAAAAAAAAGTCAACTTGATCTCCAGGAGAGTGATCAAGTTGCTGTCAGGTTAAAAACAGCAGCAAGAAAAGCTTTAATGTTCAAGTAGAAGAAAAAGCCTGAAGTAGTATGGATAGTCAGCTCCATTAAGACAAAGCTCTTTAGGGAACGCACAGTTATAAACCGCTTCAGCAACACTCAGTCCTGGAGAGACAAGCTGAAAGCTTCTTTTTGTAAGGGATCCCTTTGATATTTCCTTGCTTGAAGTTCTGTCTCTACCATGCAGGAGAAGTGCTTTCAGAAAAGGAGGAAAGCTAGAAGCGTTATGCACGTGAGTTATCCCCAGGCACTTGCTACCATTTTAGTGACCAGTTGATTTATACCATCCTGAAATAATATACTTATTTTTCAAGAAGCCAGAGAGAAAGATATGCACCGATATGAGCTGGCAGTTCACAGCCCAAATGTTCTCTTCTGGAGAACACTGGCAAGAGGCCACACAACAGGCTGCTGGATACAGGCTACCCCATCATGTTACGGCATGGGACTCAAGACTCCTTAGACCTCTCCCATGGTTACAAGGAAAAAGCAGCTGTGGAGAAAAGTCAGAACAGAAGCTTCTGGTTTTCCTCGATACCAAAATGTTCATCTCCTCTGCCTAAAGTTATCCCCTAACACCCATGCAATAACATATTTGCAGATCACTCAGACACTTCAACACAAAGCAACAATTCAAATTAGAATCACTTTCACATGGCAGATTAAAACCCAGTATGACTTCCATCCCCCACTCCACGCTGAGGGCCCAACTCTCTGCTCCAGCTAGAGACAAATGGAACAGGCGCCACATTTCTGGAGTACTAGATCTACCTGCCATCCCCAAGCGCAGGAACCACAGCAGGCATCAGAGACACCGTACCTCTAAAGACTCTAAAAATCTCAGGTTACTTTAGTCCTGCAAACATCCACAGATGGAGAAACCACAAAACTTAGTATTTGTCAACAACTAAAACAAGCTCAGGGACAGCAGGACTGCACTTTGCTTAAGGGGAGGAAAAGAAGATTATCCTACATTGCAGGAAAATCTGAGAGAAGCAAGATGTACCAGAAGGTAGCGAGGGCTCAGCATCTCTCACATGAAGGATGCCACGGTGTTTTCAGGGACTGCAAGCTACAAGGACGTCAGCAAGAAGCTCTGGCAGTCACAGCACAAGACGGTTTGAATGTAAGCAGGTCCGTATCGGCTTCCTGTCAAGTTCCAAGGACAGAATAAAGCATTCTTCTGTGTCCTTCAGCAAGAGCTGCTGCCCACAGCACTAATGCAAAACAGCAATACCTCACACTTCGTGTTTCCTTTGCAGCCTCGAGGCAACTGACTGCAAGGTGCCACTGACTTGGTGCCAGCCCAAACAGCTGGATTGAGCCATCCAGCACAGTCACCCTCCGAGCAAGGTCAGGCTGAGGGAGAGCAAGACTTTGTCCTAAGCACCTTCCCTCCATTTCTGCAGAGAGATAAGAGGAGCAGTAAGGTAACCACTCAACAGCATGCTACCGTAACTTCCATTTGCCTTCCAGAGCTGCCATCCACACACCAGTAATAGGTCTCGTCAAGTCAGAAAGAAAACTGGATTGAGGAAAAAAGAGGGTCAATCTACACAAAACTAAGGTGAGGCTGGCCAGGGACGGGTCACAGCACAGAGAAAGGCATTGCCTTCCCCTTCCCAGGGAAGACAGGCACAGGATGTACATGTCAACCACAAGCCTCCAGATTGTGTGCAAGACCTTGCTAAGTCTCAACAGACCTGCAGCATCTACAGTCAATAAACAAACCAAGTGTTTCTTTTGCGCATTCTTCTAGGAGACCCAAGTGCTCCACACCAGTAGCTACCATCTGCTACATAGGAACTAAGATGGATGCAACACAAAGCCTCCAGCTTTTTAAGTGCTGTGGCTGCTCACCTCTTCACCTCTGCAAGCACAGTAGCTTCAGACTCCACACTTTCCATGGGCTTTCATTGTTTCACTGTTCTCTCAAGTGTCTTGTCTTGCTCTTCAGTGGACTAAGCCTTGGTTATTTTAGATGCCACACCTCCAGTTGCAGCAAGACAGCTGCACAGCGTGAGACAAAGCAGCTCTTAACTCTCCATACAGAACACATGGGACCTGGAGATAAAGTGGTCTTTGTTGACAGGATTTTGTCTCAAGAATGATCTTCCAGAAGTCAGCAGAACAGCAGAGCATCTGAACACCTTCAGAGTTCATTATAAAACCCTCCACTCAAACAGACTGTTCTTACTGTAGCTACCATTTTACTAATAGCAGCATAATTATATAATTCTCCAACCTCCGGTTTAAAAGAAGATCTCAGAAAAGACTAGAAAACTCTAGTGAAATCCAGTAATGGCCTACAAGACACCAATTTAATTTTATCCAGGAAGTACTTGGACGTCACGAGGGTGCAGTACGGCATGCTAAAGGAAACTAAGCTGGATTTCTGACTCCACTGGAATCTATCAAATATTCTTCTCAGTAGCCTTCAGATATGCTGGGCTCCCTTGTAGCTGATCTTCTCTCTCCAGCTAAATCCAGTCTCACCATAGGAATTTCCACAGCTTCAGAGATGCTTCTGTACACGCTAATCCTTCAGAAGCTCTCAGAAGCTGCACCTTTAATTTCTTAGCGTCACTAGTCTTAGCGCTCTTTCTGCTAGAGGAGAAGCGGCACCTCTCTCCCTCACTTGTGCCGGATATCCTGGAAGGACTCTTCCTCAACCCTGCTAATTGCCTCCTCAAAACATCTGGTTCCACGAAGTCTGCTGTGATGGCCCTGGAGATTGCGTCACCACTTGGCTCCAAGGTAGGGCCTCTCCGGACATCAGAGGGTGAGCTGAGGCGTTGCTCACTGCACTCACCCAGGATGTGAGGCCTTTCTCGCAGACAAACACGGGACTGCTGCTGCTCACCACTCCAACAGCACAGCAGTCAGGCACTGCAAAACGGAGCTGGCCAGGTCTTCTGCTTATTGATTTCGGTATCTTACAGAGAAGGAATACTCCATCATGAAGAATAGCAAAGGAAAAACGGACAACACTACACAAAAAAGCAACTTGTGTGTTCAGATAGACCACGAGGCAATCAAAGAAGGATGCAAGATCTCCCTGCTAGTTTTGGTGCCTTGCAGAGAGGGACAGGTCAAAACCAAATCATACTTTCAGAGACTTCAAGTGAGGCATGTGACAACACAGGCTGTTGTGTCAGAGGTTCTCCCCCCTCACTCACCACCATCACAGCTTACCCATCCCTCAGTTGTCAGTTGTATGAATTCAAGTTGTCAATCACATGAAAGTCTGCTTTTACAGCCGCATCAGCAGCAGATCTAACTAGGTTAAAAATAAACTTGAAGAAAACGCCTAGGCATGGGAACAAGCAGCTGACCAGCAGAAACTTTCTAAATTATTTCACCAGTTCACGTCTGATCAAAACATGTAGATGTAGATACATCCTCAGACATTCAAAATTACAGAACTGTAGGTGCTGTTCATCTAACCAAATCTCCAACAAGGCCCCCATTCAACCACCATGAGCTCACTAATTCTTCCCAGCAGCATCAGAGAAGGAGCACGTCAAGGAGGGAACTGGAAGAACCAGCAGCAGCAGGCAACTGCTTTCAACGCAGATCCTGGCAGGCACTCCATGCAGGCCAAGCAAGTGGAGTACATGCCACAAATCCTGAGAACAGCTCCAAGACGAACAGTCCAGATTCTCCTCAGACCTGCAGGTCCATGGGTGAAGAGCACATGGCAGACACACCAGATCGGGCACACGAACCCTGTGCAAAGGAAAGGAGGAGAGTCCCTGGGAGCTGTGTGACAGCCCAAGCAACAGGGAGATGCAGGTTGAACAGCCTGGAGGAAGGTGAAGTGGGTGCCCTGTGGGCCCAGAGCGAGGCACTTAAAAGAGTAAAGAGGCAAGAAACACTTGATGCCATGGTGATGGGTGAAGTGCATAGACCCACGCAGGCAGGAGAAACCACGTTAACTCCAGCTATTTTTGAAGCGGGTGGCAGTTGTTTGTGCATCCCCAGGATAAAAGCTCTCCAAGATGGATCGAGGAGGGGAATAATTAAACCCCAGGAAGACAATAAATAAAGAGAGGCCATGGAATAGCAGCAAGATCCTAGTGGCCAGGAGAAGAGCTGGCCCTCCATCCCCACCCTCTTTCCTCCCCCATCCATCACCAACTACTTGGGGTTTGGCAGTGAGCTCACTTTCCCACAGTAGCCGATCTATTACTGTTTGGAAGAGCCTCTTCCTTCCCCTCCTCCCCTCCTTTTCAGGCCGCAGGGGTCCTGCTTGGCAGCCCCCGGATCCCCCTCTACTCTGAATGTCTGGTGACCAGCCAATCCCATGCAAAGAGCATTAACCCCTCTTCACCAGGAACAGCCAGAGAAACCTGACTCCATGCTGAGTGGTTTCTCTAGGATGTCTCTCCCTCCTTCTCTCCTCCCCTTCCCCAACCCCCGCTGCTCATTCTCTCGCCTTTTTTCCCCCCTCTCCTTTCATTTCTCAAAAACTAACTCCAGCCCAGGGAGTGTCACATCTTCCCGAGAATGTTACACAAGCCCATGGGAATTTTTCTTGGACCACGAACAGACCCTTATTTATTTGTCTCTTCTGCCTTTGTTCTTCATTTCCTCTTTCAAGACTTAGGCAAGACCTCGACACAGTGCTGCCTGGATCTCCCGCTGCCACTTCACTTTGTTATTATTTTCGGAAAGAAAGTGCTGATAGGCAGAGAGCTCTTCAATGCCTTGCCTCAAGGCAGGAGTAAGTCAGCCCAGACTCCCACCTCTGGGGTGGACAAAGGGCATGAGCTCAGGGGCTCTGGCTTGCAGAAACAACCCCCTGCTTATGTTATCCTTCTGACTGCAGCATCGCAGCCCTCGGATTAAATCCCCACGAATCAATTCTGCAGTCACGGCTCTATGCCGGTAACAGGCATATGGTACCAGGAAAAGGGGCAGTTTCCCAGAATGAAATCAAAAGCCTCCTAATGCACTTAACTCAGGGTCACATAAATCTCTCTTCTGCCTCCCACAGACAACTGGATCTTGTTTACAGGCATTGCAGCAGGCCTGGGTCTCAACAATATGTTTACTACTTCTGCACAAACATTCCCTTTCACTAAGCAAAGCAGTACCCTGATCTCCAGATTAATCCAAGCAGAAAGAACTGGGATCAAGTCTGTGGGGAAAGAGGGAGAAAATTTGTCTTCATCAGCAAAATCAAATGCCATCCCAGACATCACACAGATTTGGTGAGCACTTGTCTTCACAGTCTTCCTTTAGGTTACCTTATTTCTTGAGACAGATGAGGAGGAATTTTGTGTTTAACCAGTTGCTGATGCCCCTGACAAGAGGTAAACCCATTTGATGAAAGAATGGGGGTTTTTTTTCAGGCTGAAGAGCCCAAGAACCAGGCCAGGGCAAGGTGGGACAGCACAGCTTGTCCAGGGAACATACAGTGATTACCTGTCCAGCTGTGCCCCAAGTGCAAAAGCCACAAGCGGACACTGTGCAAATAAAAAGAGGGAAGCTGAGCATTTCTGCTCAGCTGTACAACAGACAGCAGTTTACTACCACAATCACTTGATTACACGCCAAGTTTCTATCCTTCTCCACCCTCAGCCCTTTTCCTTTCCTTTCAGGTCTTCAGTGACACAAACATTTATATTGAGTATAATATGTGTCCTGTATAATCACAGTATAATCTGTGTTTCTGAGAAGTCAGCTGCCACAAACAGGTCAAAAAGGAAGGAAAGGAGACAGAACTAATGTGTAGGCACATTATGAAAATCGGTTATGAACAAGAAGGATGTGTAGTGCAGGAGGGGAGCTGTGATCATGTTGAAGTCAACAGGACAAGCAGGGCAGAAGCAGGACAGCCCACCTGTGTGGTACAGCAACCAGCCACAGTGGGGCAGAGGGACAAAGGGCATCAAGCTCACACCCAGCTCATCTTCATGATGTTCCACTGCTGTAAGAGCCTGTAATGAACCGCCCCAGTCTCCCTCTGCCCTCAGTTGGTTCCTCTTCAGGGCTTAACCACTGAGAAGTGATGGGAATTTCAGCTGCACAGTTTGCTACTCAACCACCTGATCTATCCAGTGCTCAGGTCCTGATGATCTTGTGTAAAGTCCAATGGACCGTGTCATGACAAATCTAAAAAACACTCTGGCAAGTCAAGATGGGCCTTCGAAAGAAAAACAATGCTTTCAAGCATCTAAATATTGTAGAGAACAGTCCAGAAGATCCCTGCCCCCGATCCACAACACAGCACTGTAATTGAGTGAGGGACCAAATCCAAGCACTGGTTTCACTGCCTCCAGCTTGACACAGTCTCTTTAGTGCAAAGACAAGGCTCTGAACTCAGGAACCTCTCGCACAGTCCCAAGCCATGGAGATGCTCAGCAGTATCACACACCTGAGCGATGCAGAAACTGAACTGCATTTTCAGGGCAGTTCAGCTGCACAGAGCCACATGCAAACAAACAGGGGCAGAAAGAAAGCCCGCAGCACTTTCTCAACACTAAGTGATAGACTCTGGATGCCTGACAAACTCCCCTTCTCTCCCCCCCCAGTGCTCACGGGAAGCAAGAAGACTCTGTTCCAGAGCACAACTGCACTATAAATAATTCAAGAGACTGCTAAATTATGCAAAAGCAATCCCATCGTCCCCCTGGCCAAGCTGAATGCAGGTGTGGTCAACTCTTCCTCCAGAAGTTGCTGCTAGATAGGGATTCTGAGGCCACAGAGGCTTTGTGCCAATAGCACATATCTGAGAGCACATCGGCCACTTGCTCACAGCCAGGCCTGCACCGAGCAACAGCACGACAGGAGGTATTTGGGGACACAGGGCTGACGGGGAAACAGCAGCTCCTTTAACCCATCTCTTCTTCAGAGACCTCACATGGCCTCAGGAGCAAATGCAGAAAATCGTGTCCCCTTCAAGCAAGACTGCTCGGTAGGTCTTGCCTCCATGGATCGGATTAGCTGGTAAAAGCTGCAGCTGGACAGCACTGGCACAGCAAGGCAGGGAAGAAAGGACTGCTGGGGCAGGTGGAAAGGAGAAAAGGGAACAAAAAAACCTCGGGAACAGTAAAGAAGGAACAGTTTTGCTAGCACAAATAACGTACAGGGAAGGCTGAGCTGAAAGCAGAAACACTGTCTGTTCTGCTGCCCCAATCTTCTGCCTTCAGAAGATCCCGCTTCCCTGAATATCAGGGCTTCCAAAGTTCCCCCTGGAAATGGGGTCATTAAGCAACAGAGTGCAGCTCACACTGATCACTCCAGGGCACCGCTCTCCTCATTTACCCTGCCCTTTGCTGTGCCTCAGAGCCAGCCCTCACGCAAGCTCCATGAAAACACAACTTCCTCACACACAGTAAGCATCATGCACCCTCAGCCGGTACAGACAAATCCTTCTTCCAAAACTTTACCTTTCCTAGCTGCTGCAGCCTCCAAAATCTGTCTGTGCCCAACATGCTTGGCCTGCACAGGCCTCCATCCTCCTTCTTTTCCCTGCTGCCCAGCTAGAAGTATTTGTGTCAGAGGAAAGAGGAACTGAAAGCACTACTGTAGCTCTCTTCAGCCTCAGCACAACCAGCTTAAAATCTCAGGGCTCTAGCTTACCTTCCCCTTCTTTCTTAAAGGGCTCAGCATCTAGGACAGAAACTCCCTTTCATGACTCTTTGCCATGCTGTCTCCCTGGCTGTCTGTTCAGCTCCGTATCTGCATGCTGAAACAGGGGATCCTGAGGCAGACAAAGCCGGCACAGCCGATACCTGCGCTTAGATCACGGGTTTCACAGCTGCGAGCCGCTATGCAGCGGGTCTGATTTGCATTAGTCTCTCAGGTGTGCTCCAAACCTGCTTGCCGCAGCTTTGCCGTCATGCAAGAGACATGCAGCAACATCCCAAGATAAAAATTACCCCAAAGCCTCGAAGAAAGCATGGAGTTTGAGTCTGCCCGCTAACCCTAGCCCAACCTGTACAGATTTACACGCCAAGGGGAAAACAACACTCTGAGGGAAAGGCAGCAGGGAGCTGCGATTAGAGATTAGACAGCAGATCAAGAAGGAGGCGATATCTATGGTGAAAAGGGCTGCAGAACCCAAGCAGTGACTAGAAAGTTATCGATAACCCCTGGCTCAGCACCCACACCCAGCTGTACCCCAGGATTTCTGAGACAGCCAGCAGCAAAGCAAGTACGGGAAGTGTGGCGCTTTGGTCGCTGCTCTCCTGACGAGCCCCTGCATTTGCCACTGGGCACAGCACAGCCTTGCTCCACGCCTCAGCTTCCCTGTGTGGGAAATGTGAAAGACTTTTCTACTCTGGGAAAGGGCTTACCTAGTTCAAAGAAGCTTAATAGGTTGCTTCAAGGTCCTTGGAGAGAAATTCTGTCAAAATGCAAGACAAAGATGATCCTCAGAAAGAGAAGAAGTCCTCTCTGCTTTTCTCCCTTCCGGTCAGCCACATCCACCTCTCCTCCTGCTTGCAATTTGTGCATTACAGGCTGAAAAAGACTGCTGGCAAAGCTCAGTGTGGTCATACCCCACAGCCACGGCTAATGTTTTGGGAAAAGCCTATTTAGACACAGACTGGGGTACTCACCTAGGTCGGGAAACAAGGAACCTTAGCTGAGGTCACCAAGCTGCCTATTCAGCTAGGGGGGTTATCTCAGTACAAAAGGCCAAGGCCCCAACAGCAAGCAGCTCACATAACTTTTGCTATCCTAAAGCAGGGAATAATCACTTCCAAAATCACAACTCTAGAACAAGCCCTTGCTGTTTGTAAGGCAGCCAGCCTCCTTCATTCTGCTTCTTCCCTCAGCCTGCCTGATGAAAGATCGAAGTGCAGTGCTGCACTTCCTTTCACCTATCAGCTCTACCTGGCAAGTTTCTGAGCACAAAAACACACCCACTCTGCTACAGGTGTTCAGAGGTCTGAAGAGCAGGAGGTACCTTTCGTGCTTCAGGAAGAGTTTCGGGAAGTAAAGGGTCTGCAAGCCACGGAACACAAAGAAGTCAGAAAAAGAAGGTAAAGAAATCATGTTTCTGCCTTCCTGAGATACGCAGCCAGAGTTTATTCCACAGGGATGCAGGCATAGAGTGCTTTTGTAAATCCTACACCACTGCTCCAGCACGCAGCATTTCTCTTCACCTTCCCCTGGAGAAGGGGGAACTCACCAGTTCTGTGACAGCAACCCTGCCCTGGCTCCTGGGACAAGCATCTGGTCCTGGCCCCCCACCCAGCACTGCTGCTGTGGCACAGCCCAGTCCTTGCGAGACACTCACCTAATGCTACCAAAGCACCCCAGCCCCGACCCAAAACTGCCCACAATGCCAGGCTTGGCCCCTCCATGCAGCTCTGTCATGGCTCCTCAAGGCCAGCCTCACCTCAACAGCACGGTCCACGTGTGCACTGCAGATACATCACCACCTTTCCGAGAATATCCAGGATGGGGAACAGCAGGCATTCCTAAGACACCCTCCACATCCCCCTAGATTGCACTGCCCCACATGCCTACCTTCCCCAAATTTCAGATCCCACTGTAATGTTTCATTGTAGTGTCCTGATGGCATTTTGTGCTAGTGAAGTGCAGCCTGACCTTTTGTGCAGAACTGATGGGTGACAGTGGGAGAAAACACACGGGCACAGTTACCCACACTTTTCTGCTTCTGTCGTCAGGGCTGATAACATGAGCCAGCCCTTTGAGGCACCTTCCACTGACCTAAAGTCATGAAGGCATCGCTTGTGCCAGTCAGTACGCCCTCCGCCTTCCTCTCTGCCAGAGTTACTGACAGCTGTACCAGTCTTCGTTAGCACCACCTCCTCCAGCTACATCCCACTGATTGGGTCACAGATTCCAACAATGTACAAAGGGCTCATTTTAAAGCAACTAACCCCACCTAAAACCTAATCAGCCTTTAAGAATGAATGCTGGCCCATCTTGCCCCATCTATCCATCACCAAACTCTCCCACTTCCTTCCTCTGCCTTTACGATCCAACGCAGGGGCTGGGGGGTGTAGGGGTGTCAATTTGTGATAGCAGGTGCACTTTAAAGATGCTGTTCTCAAGAGAGGAGGAAGCTCAGACACAGCAAGCTGAAAACTCAGCTATAAACCCTGCCACGAGACAGAGTTTATCTCTGCTTGCTGACAGGTCAAAGAAAGGGAGGCACAGAGAAAAACTTGTCTATCCTAAGGTGCCCTTCACATACTGAACACGCACAACAACATCTACGTGCGCTGTCCTAAACAACTGCCATACCCGTGACTGCTTACGTGCTCCACATTTCTTGCAGGCATAAGCTCTACGAGAGTGCCTGTGTTCCATGGTAAGTCCATCCAGCAGGACCCGTGTGCATTGCTACAGGCACCCAGCAAACAGCCACCCACGTTTGTCACACAAGCATCCCTCAAAGGCATGCAGCAAGCACGTTACACCAATCTGGCAGGCCCCAGTGTCACACTGCACTTAGCCAGTTGCGCGTGGGAGAAGGAGGAGAAAGGTAAACATGAGGCACATGGGAAGCCCACAAGCACGCAAACCTCACAGGTACTCTCCTCAGGCAAACACACTGAGTGGGTCTGTGCCTGCCATCCGCCCGGCCGAGGTCCAACGGGCTCTGTGCTCACCGTGCAGCCCCAGCAAGCCTCCAGACCAGCTATCCCTGTCTCATGTTGGGCACAAGTACTCCAGGTAAGTTCATAGTTGTGAGCATCCACTGAAGCTGACATTCCTGCAAGTACACTATTTTCCACCCGCTCTTCTTGACCTCCTTGCTAAGGCAAGCCCTGTGTCCAACACAGGCAATTCTTTTTCCAATATTATCAGCATTTACGGGGAGGGAGGGAAGCAGGCAGGCAACTCAGCCACCAAAACAACTTTGGAAACAGGGTGTGGAGGGCACCTCCAATGGAAGTGAGCCTCAGCAGCACCCAGGACCAAAGGTATACTAGCCAAAAGGCAGCAACTGGGCAATAAAACACACCTGCAGCTAGCCAGAATCCATCCCCTCTCCTAAGGATATAATTGCCATATCCAGGGCATTAATAAACAAGTTATGCAGTTATAACTGAGTCCTTGCAGGGAGGAATGCTATACCTTACCACTACTGCAAAATCATCTGAGGGTGTAGAGAGCTATAAATCTTTGAGGGACTTTTATGACATGCAATAGAAGAGCCGCAGCTTCACTCCTCTTCTGCAGTTTGCAATGGCTTTCATTCAATGCTTGCTTTACAGTGCTACAGGGCGGCTGGAGACTCCCTCCCCAGGAACAGCTCAAAGGACTGCTCTTCTCACCCTCCAGCTTGGAGGACACGTTCCCAGCACTACTACTGGGGCTGAAACAAGCACAGGGGCTGCAGCTGTGTTTGGGGGGCCTTTAGAAACTGGCGGTTTGCTGAAGTGTAGGGATACCCATAGACCTCCCTCCCCTCAGAGATGTCTCTCCGTTGCCTGAGGGTCAAGCAATGAATGGTAGGTCCTGCTGCTTAATTTCTGCTCTTCTCTGAGAAGCTGCCAGCAACCACACTGCAGCAACAGGAACTTGCAAGTGCTTCCTAAATCACAGGTGCCAGCTGGACTCAAACACCACTGCTGCAGGTGGGACCCACAGAGCACAAAAGACACCCTTTGGGGAGGGAACCTGAAAAGTTCCTGCTGACTCACACCCTGTTAAGGTGAGGGATACAGGGGCAAGAGTAGGCAGGAATTTGAAATTCAGTTGGCACAGGCTTGGGGGCTCCTGGTGACTCAAGTCATGTTTGTTAGCAGGGGTGCCACTGAGTGTTTTCACAAGCTTGAACTTCTCACTCGAGAAGAGATTTGGAATTAACTGGAGGGTCGTTCTATGGGAGGAGAGGTGCTCAGCACCCACACTACGTGCTGGAGACAGGGCAGGCATGGTCCTAACCCCAGCTCTGCCTTAGGGTGCAAAGGAGAAGTGCAAGACCCCAGCTTCACTTCTGTGAAATATACAGGGTTCCCGTGCGACCCAGGCGCGGCTCGAGGAAACGCAGCATGGGGAAATCCCCGAAGGAAAACCACGAGCTGAGGCACTGAGAGAAGCCTCTCTCCATCCCGCGCCACACTCCCTCCCTTACTGAGCTGTCTGAGGAAGACTAGAGCTGCAGCAGATGCCGTGTTCCCCATCAACCTTGTCATGCTCACTCAGGGAGCAAAACTCTCGCAAGGACTGAGCTACACCAGCCTGTGTCACTCCAGTAGGACATACAGCTATTTCAGCCCACAAACAACCCGACAGCCCTGCACGAGCGGGGAGAACTTGGATACCCGCGTCCCTTTGCGGCCAGCCCCGAAAGGGGAAACTGTACCCATCTGACATGGAGACAGAGCAGGGCAGAGGGGACGTTTGATGATACACATATATTTGTATGGATGTTTTCCCTCCCACGCACGCACTCCTGTTACTCCTTCTCGCTTGCTGCAGGCTTGGCACGCATCCCCAGCCCGTGCCCTCCTCGCAAGCCGAGCCCGGGCAGCAGATGGGCCTCTGCTGCAGTGCCCCGGCCGGAGGGAGGGTGCCTCCATCCCCGGCGAGCCCTCCGCTGCGGGTAGGGGGCTGGCAGCATCACCTCCCTCCTCCCCACAGCCGATGCTCCCTAGCAGGGGATGCCGGGATTAGGGGGGGGGCGTGGGGAGGAGGGGGGGAGAGAATAAAAAAATAGCACTAATATAAATAAATAAGGAGCGCGAAGGTGGGGGCTCGGTGGGGGAAGCCTCTCCGGCAGCGCTCGCAGGGGATGACGCCGCACCCCCGGACCGAGGCACAACTTGCAGGTGGCGACAGCGGCGGGGGGGGGCACGGACCGATGGGGCTCCCGCCGTCACTGCCCGCAGCGCCCGCAGCCCCGGGGCGTGCTCTGCCCGCCGCCCCAGCCCCGCTGCCCGCTCGCTCACTCACCCCCGGCCGGCGCAGTGTCGGTGCCCGCCGGGCCCCTGGCGGGGCGAGGCTGCCGCTCGCCCCC
>VWPU01015988.1:0-18011 GCA_013398955.1 Callaeas wilsoni
CGGGGCCGCGCACATGGCCGCGCACGGGGCCGCGCCGCCGCTGGTGCTGGGCGAGGTGCGGGATGCGGAGCGTCGGCTGCGGGGCCGCGTCCACCGCACCCCGCTGCTCACCTGCGCCGGGCTGGACCGCATGGCCGGCCGGAGGCTGCTGTTCAAGTGCGAGCTCTTCCAGAGGACCGGATCCTTCAAGGTGCGCGGGGATGGCGGCACTGCAAATCCCCGGGGCAAAGGTCGCTTTTTCAACGGAGAAATTCGCGTTCCGCCGATACCCACCAGCTCCTGCCACCCTGCACGGGCGCCGCCCAGGACTGAGGGGACGGTGTCAGGAGGACACTCGGCCCAGCACACGGGCTCGGGGGCGGTGACACACGCAGTCCGGTGCTCTCCTTCCAGATCCGCGGTGCCCTGAACGCCGTGAGGAGCCTCGTCGAGGAAAGCGAGCGCACGGGACGGGAGCTGCCCCGCGCTGTCGTGACACACAGCAGCGGCAATCACGGGCAGGCACTCGCCTGTGCTGCTCAGGCAGAAGGTAACATGTACCCTCTGCCCTCCACCCCAGCTCCGAGAGGCAGGCACAGGGTAAATGCAGAAGGATGGAGATGCCTCTCCTGAACCCACGCAGGAGCTGGCATAGGCAAGGCCTTACCTGCTCCTGCAGTGCTAACTGGCTGCTGTGGGGTTTGGGCTGTTGGATTTACTTCCTCTGTCATCCCACAGGGATTCCTGCCTACATCGTGGTGCCCCGGACAGCCCCGCAGTGTAAGCAAGATGCCATTCGTGCCTACGGTGCCACGTTGGTGCCATGCGAGCCCAGTGACAAGGTAAGGCACAGGGAAGACTGGCCAGGGACACGGCCCAGGCAGAGTGAGAGCTGACTGCTGTGCTTTCCCTTAGTCCAGAGCCGAGACAGCCTCCCGTGTAGTCCAGGAGACCGGAGGAGTCCTGGTGCACCCCAACCAGGAGCCGGCGGTGATCGCAGGGCAAGGCACCATCGCCCTGGAGGTGCTGGAGCAGGTGAGGGAAATGCACAGCCCGGCCCCTGCAGGGGCGCAGCAAAAATCACCCCAAGACAGGGGGACACAAAGCGTCAGAAGCCCTCACCCTTCCTTTCCGCACAGGCACCCGAGGTAAATGCAGTGGTGGTTCCCGTCGGAGGCGGAGGAATGGTTGCAGGAATAGCAGTTGCCATCAAGGTAGGCAACAGCTCATCCAGGCATCTCCCTGTGAGAAAGGGAGGACTCTCAAGGCAGGCAACGGCTTTTAACTTTAGAAAGACCCTGCTGTGGCAGTCTGTGGGTGCCTGGGGTCTGCATGGCAGCAGCAGCAGGAGGGCCTGCTTAGCCCCCTGCACACAGAAATGGGACAGGCACAGACTCGTGTCACCCAGGTGGCTCCTCCTGCTCTCACCAGGCTTTGAGGCCAGATGTGAAGGTGTTTGCTGCTGAGCCAAGCAACGTGGATGACTGTTACCAGTCCAAGGTCCAAGGAGAGCTGACCCCCAACCTCCACCCATGGGATACCATCGCAGACGCAGTAAAAACCAGCATCGGACCCAACACATGGCCCATCATCAGGGATTTGGTTGATGATGTCCTGACAGTCTCAGAGGAGGAAATAAAGGTAAAGCCTCCCAGCTCCCTTCTCACGGTAGCTGCCAGCAGGCAGCTGCCTCCATCCCCACCCTGCCCCTCTGCTCTCACCCCAACACACTCCCAGAGCAGCACAAGCCCCTGTGCACCACTGCAGCTGTGACACCCACGCTGTCTCCAGCTGGAAGGGGCTGTTGGAAGCTCTGCCCTTCCTTCCCAGAGTGCTGCAGGGATGCCCTGGAGCAGCCTGTGCTGGCTGCTGGGCTGACAGCTGCTGCCCTGTCCCGACAGCGAGCCACGTGGCTGGTGTGGGAAAGGATGAAGCTGCTGATTGAGCCAACAGCAGGCGTGGGACTGGCGGCCGTGCTCTCGGAGCAGTTCCAGGCAGTCCCCCAGGACGTGCAGAACGTTTGCATCGTGCTGTGTGGGGGAAACGTGGACCTGAGATCCCTGGCCTGGCTCACAGACCTCTCTGGGAAAGCAGAATGAGGTCGGAGTGGTGTTCCACGGAATGAAAACCTCACTCCGAATTTGTGCAAGTGCGCTACTAAAAACAGATCAAGTCCAAACGTTTGGGAGTTTTTGTGGAGGGATAAGGGAAGGTGGCATTGGTCTCTGGGGGGGGCCTGGAAACAAAGCACTGCCTGTTCTCCCCTCCCCAGCTGCCTTGTTCTGGGCCAGGCCTCCAGAGAGCTGCACTCAGTCACCCTCCCCAGCTGCTACTCAGCTCTTCTTTCTCAGCATCACAGGAACTGCCAGCAGACTCCTTCACACAGCAAAATCCCCACACCCTCCACGTGGCAGGGCATGAGGGACAGAAACGATCCCAGGGGACAAAGGGGACAAAGGGTGCACACAGCCNAATCCCAGGGGGCCAGGGCGTTCAGGGGACAAAGGGTGCACACAGCCTCCTGGCCACCACCAAGACAGAGGCACTTAGGCATTTTTGACATTTTCCATTAAAATAAATAGCTATAGCTGGTACCTGAGCAGCAGCTGGCAATGCAGCTGCCCCTGTACAAAGCCCAGCAGTGACACGTCCAAGGCATCAGTGCTGTCCTCACAGTGCACGGGCCAAGAACAGCATCCAGGGAGCCAAGGCACAAACTCCAGCCATGCTGGACACTCATTCCATTTCCACCTCCTGCTCGGGCAGTGCACTCTCACTCCTCACCCACGGCACAGGCTCCGGCACGTGGGGGTCATAAGTCCATTTAGGAAAAACACGCTTGTAGAGGTTCAGCAGCACCGTGTCCTGGGACTTGAGCTGCCCATCGAAGTGACACTTCATGTGGCCATGGGTCCCTAGGCAGTGGGCAGAAGAGGCCATTAGCAGTCTCTCTGGCCCAGAAGGACCACACCATGCCAGCAAGACAGAGATCAAACCTACCTAATGGCTCCTTGATGTGCCCTCTGCGTCCCCACTTTGTCCTCAGCTCCACAGGCTTGAACCACATCACATCCTCTGGAGATGAAAACACGAAAGGCAGGTAAAGAACAGGCTGTGCTGCAGGAACATAACCACAGGGACAGGAGTTCTGCTGCCAGAACCCCTCTTCCCACCAGAGACAAGCTGTACCTCTGTTGAAGAACATGTATCGCACGACAGCCGTCTTGGTGAAGATCTTGAAGGGGTGGCCACTGAGCACCAGGCGCTTGATGACAATCCTGTCCGGGTCCACGGAGAGCAGGGAGCCCGTGGCAATGAGGTCGTGCATTCCTGCCAGGCAGAGTCCCCAATGCACCAGGGCAGGCGCCTCCATCACCCCCTCCCCACCACAAACCCCTTCCCCAAAGTGCTGCAGGCCCAGAGCAACCCCACAGCAGGGACAGACATGTCACAACAGGGATGGAGATGAGCTCATCTCGAACAGCAGGAAGGGGACAGCTTTTTCAAGTCATACTTTCTAGAGAAATGCACTTGTAAGCAGGGTATGGGGGCAGTTTGTTTCCCAGACACCACCTCCTCAGAATTTATCAACTCACCATTACTTCTCTGTTTGAAAAGCAGCACTGAGGCAGGAGGGAAAGTGATGGGAGCGTAAACAGTCACCACCAGGGCAGCATCTGGACGCAGGAAACGCTCCAGCTTGTGTTTATCAGCTAGGACAGAACAGCAACGATCAGATTCAGGCCAACAGCAGTCCTCAGAGCTCTGGGAAACCCCAGAGCTCATTCTTCCCCAGCCAACAAACACCCCTCCTCTGCAGGCACTGAGTATCTGGGAATGAAGGTGATCCTCTGGCATGGAACCTGGACCTTGCCTGGACCAGCGAACCACCTTTCCCAAGCCACTCTAATCCCCATGATTTGGTGCCTGCCCTGGAAGCCTCAGAGCCTAGGAGTGAGTCTTCACAAGAATCTTTCAGCCAGGTTCAGACACCACGGCTTAGACATCACAGGCTTCCTGCTCCAGAATCCCCCATCCCATTCCTGGTGTGCCCAGTCCCTGACAAACCTGAGGTGTGCTGGGAGAACAGGGGGGACGCTCGGAAGCGTCTGAACCCACAGTGGAAGATCAGCTCCTCCTTGGCCCTCACTGGCTCGCTGCTGCCTGGATGCCGACGCACCAGGAAGTTCAACACGGACATCTGGAAGAGGCAGCACAGTGAGGGGCTGCTGGCAGGGCTGGCAGGGGATGGTGGGCAGCAGAAAGCAGCAGGACGTTGCAGCAGAGATGAATGTCCTCAAAAACGGGGTCCCAAAAGGTCACTGGTGCCAGGCTCAGACACTTTATCCCAACCACCCCCCACCTGGCAGCTTCTGCATGCTCTGACCCACTTTGAAACAGGAGCAATGTGGGGAGATTTCGGCCCAAACACTCTGCAGCCAGACCCTCCCCGAGCCACGCAGCCTGAAGGAACAAGGAGCTGCACATCCCTCCAAGGTACCATCCTTTTTTTTCACCTTTTGTTCGTGGGGAAGCAGTGAGAACAGGACCAGGGGTTTCCCTTCCTTGAAGCTCTCCATCACCGAGACAGGGACATTGCAGACATGAAGTGTAACATACCAGCCCACCTACCAAGACAGGAGCAGTTGTGAACACTTCTCTCAACAAAAAAAGTATCAGAAGATGTGCCTGGATTAGGGAGGGAATCCAGGAGAAAACTATCTGAACTTAGGACTTCATGCCAAGAACCAGCTGGCTGAAAGATCCACCCAACCACCTCCCTGGTAAGTCAGTCCTATTGGGAGCAAAGAAACAGTGGGGAAAGAGATCAGCAAAAGGGAGTTACTGAAGCTCCTTCGGTCTCCTCCTTCTCTATTTGCCTGAAGAGGTTCTTTCTGGTTCGGGAGAAGTCCTGGAACTGGAAGATCCTGGCATAATCCCTTGGAAGATTCTCTTTGGGGTCCCATGGAGAAGTCCTAAAGCTTTTCAGCCCCCTGTACTTCTGGAACCTAGAGAACAGAGAGCAGGAAAGACAGATTACTTCACCAACTGAGGTGAATCCCATCCTTCACCACCACCTGTGGTCTGCAGGGTCTCTCACCTTCAGGGAGGGCAAAGGAGGCAAAGCAAACATTAGCCCTCAGGAAGGATCTTGGTGCAAAGAGAGCTAAAACCAGCAGCCAAATCCCCAGATAACCTGTCCTTGCCTCAGGGCCACCCTCCTCCCTCTCCCAGGTCAGGACCCAGCTCTCCCTGCCAACTAGTGCCTGCTCTGGAAGCCTCAGAGCCAAAAAGAGTCTTCACAAGAGTCCTTCAGCCAGGTTCAGACACCACGGCTAAGACATCACAGGCTTCCTCACCAAATTAAACAGCAAGGCACCTTCCAGCTCCTCTCCCAGCAAAGCATTCCACTGCTTACCTGACTCTGGCCGGCACATCCCGTGGCGTGTCCACCTCATCTGGAAACATCTCATCCATTCTCTCCTGTTTGTATCTCTCCAGCATCTGTTCATCCTCCTCCATCTTCTCGTCATACTGGTCATCCCGCAGGCTCTCAGACACGGTCATGGTCTCGCTCTCCTCCTCCCCAGCTTCCTCCTCACTGCTCTCCCCCTCCTGGCACAGGGCAGCACAGAGCCTGTGAGCACACGGAGCTGTCCACGCAGCACTGGCACCCTGGGTGTGCTCACATTGTGTGATTTGGGACCCCAGACCATCGTTTTGGTGTCTAACAGGCCAAAAAAGCAACGCGGTACATGTGGGAATTTAACAGCGGAAATCCAGGCAAGGCCTGGCTGGATCTAATCCAATCCTGGCTCTGCATCATGCCCTTGCATAGAGCAAGTTGGAAGGACAGGATTGTCCTAGAATATGCAATAATGGCCTGGAGATCACCAGTGCTACCAGCTCTTGGAGGTACCTGAGAAACTGCCTCTTCCATCATATCATCATCCATATCGTCATCTTCGTCATCATCATCGTCATCTTTCTCACTGCCTTCTTCTCCATCATCCACAATCCAGGCAGCCTGGTACTTGGATGTGCCTTTGGGGACCTTCACCACCCTCCTGTTTGCCTTCAGAGAATCTGCAAGATTCCCACCAGTGCTTAATACAGGAACAATTCTCCTTCCCTTCAGCAACACTTACACCAGGACAGCCAAAACCAGATCTAGATCATAACTGCTATTTCCCAGCACAGAATTTGTCAGGACAGCCAAAATCTGCTAACTTGGCAGTCAAACCACACAGCCTGCTGGCCACCTGATGGGACTGGGGGTAGAAGCCATCCCAACCAGGATGTTTCTTCACAGCCATCAGAAGTTTCTAACAACCCTCTTAAGAGGGACAAGAAAAAGATACAGAACTATGGCTTCTGCTCACCCTCTGCTTCCTGCAGTTCTTCCTCAGTGGGCCACGTCTGCTCCCCTTCCATGGGATCAGGAACCACTTCTGACTGCAGAGACTCCTGCTTGCTTGGATCTGCCTTCATCAGGACCTTGACATCTTCCTCCATCTCATCAGCACCATTTCTGGAGTCATCCTGAAGGGCAAGAGCACAGTTCCCAGCTCTGGACACGCCTCACTGAAGCTTGCAATCAGTCTCAAGTGAAACTCCCTTCATTTTGTCATGACATGACTTTCATTACACGCTGCAGGCAAGGAACCTCAGCCCAGCAGCAGAACACAGACAAAACTCCCTTTCCCCTCCCTTTGCCCACATACACCCCGCTGTATTTTCCACAATCAAAGTTTAGAAACCTTCTGTTCTAAGAGGACTGGCAAAGCCCTCACCCCACACACCTGCACCTCCATGTCCTGACTCCTCTTCTGTCCTTTAACCACTCGTGGGTTCAAAGAGAGCGGGTCAGGGGGAGCATCCACCTGGCTGACCTGGAAGTCCCCATGCCCCACAATGTGCACCAGGCTGTTCACGCTGAGGGTCTGTCCTCGGACAAAGCCGGACACCTTCAAGGTCCCAACCAGGTCGCTGTCCTGACTGGGCACAAACTCAGCAGCATGGGCGAGCAGGTGAGCGCGGCGGTCCCGAAAAGCCAGGTGCCGCTGCTTCTGGGAGCTCAGGTGCCGCAGGAGCAGTGAGCATTCCTGCTCCGTGTTCAGTGGGAAGAGCTTGGCCTCGGGAAAACGCTTCTCGACGCATTTGGAGAGTTTCTTCTTGGCATCTATCCGCTTCTTAGGGGGCAGGTCAGTGCCTCCCGGGACAGCCAGAGCTGCCAGGCAGAGAACAGAGCTCAGGATCAGATCCTAAACCTTCTTATGTCCTTCTTACCACACACAGGCAAATACTTGGATGTCAGCAGCCCAAATGGCCAGGTTTGCACCACAAGCTACAAAGGGAGTTTCACTGGTTCCAGTGGTGCCCAACAGGACAAGGAGAAATGGCCATAAACTGAAAGAACTTCCATCTCAACATAAGGAAAAATCTTTTTTCACTGAAAGTGGCAGAGCCCTGAAATTTCATCACTGTAACAGTAAATCTCTGTTAAGCACCCCCACAGAAGCCAAAACCATTTCTCACCGTAACTGGGGAGCCCCTGTGCAAACAGGCAGGAGAGGCAGTGCTCCCCAGCGCTGTCCCAGCCATCCACAGGATCCAGGACGAAGAGCAGCGAGTCGGCAACCTTGGCAAGGTCTAAGACGGCGTGAAGATCCCCTGCACCCAAAACATCTCCATTAGTGGGGCTGCCAGAGGCACCAGAACCAGGAACACAACCAACAACGGTGCCTCCTCACCTGCCTGTGCTGTGACAAAGCGCCAGCGCTGCTTCAGCCGCGGGCAGAGGAGGGCAAAGCCACCGGCCCTGCCCTCATCCGCACGGACAACGGCCGAGTCCTGGCTCTGCAGCAGGCGCAGGGTGCCGTGAGCTGCAGCCCTGCTGTGCAGCACCACCACGACCACGAGGTGCGGGGGCCCGTCCCTGCTGCCAAGGCTGCGCTTCTCTGCCAGCACCTGCGGGCACGAGGGCAGAGCGTGAATCCCAACCCACAGCCGGCTCCTCTCCCGCCCCCTGGATCAAGGCCAGATTCCCCCACACCGCAACCCGAACATACCCGGTCCAGTAATGCTCCGCTTGAGCCAAACCGAACCGGCCCTGGCACCCGCTCGTCTCCCCCGCAAAGACCCAAACCGGCTCGGTTACAT
The DNA here is from genome assembly GCA_013398955.1 of Callaeas wilsoni. NCBI lineage: Eukaryota > Metazoa > Chordata > Aves > Passeriformes > Callaeidae > Callaeas > Callaeas wilsoni. The sequence goes on from VWPU01015988.1 coordinate 8,143, forward strand.
CGCCTACATCGAGACCAGCCCCGGCCCCATTCCAAGCGCCCTCTGGCAGAGACTCGAACCGACCCTTTCCCGCTCCCCCCGCAACAACCGGCCCGGCCGCGCCCGCTTCCCCCGAGTGCCTCACCGCCTCCTTGCGCTGCCGGCGGAGCTGCAGCGCCTGATGCCGCCGGTCCACCCTGTTCAGGTCGCGGAGCCGCCGGCGGGGCTGGGCCTTGACGGGCACGCGGCCTGGGGAGTAAGAGAACGGTCAGGCGGGGCGGGGGCGGCGGGGAACCCGCAGGGAGCCCGTCCCGCCTCACCTCCAGCTCGCCGCTGCGACGACCCGCTGTGCTTGCCGCCCTTGTGCGCTTTGTTCTGCTGCTTGAGCGGCCCGGGCCGGTGCGCGCCCGCCGCCGCCATCACCATGCTGCCGCCTCGCCGCCCCCTCCTCGGCGCGGCCGCCGCGCGTCACTGCCGGCGCGACGGGAACGCGCGGGGGGGACCCACGTGGGAGCGAGAGGGAGGGACGGGACGGAACCGGAACCGGGACCGGGACCGACCCCCGGGCCGGAGAGGGAAAAGGAGGCGGGGTGGTGCCCGTAGGGCCGCGGGGCAATGAGAGGCGGGAGCCAGAGCCGTTCGTTCAGCGCTTTATTGGTTGGTTCTTTGTACAGGTATTTACACAGAGAGGGGGACAGGGCTCGGCCGCGCTCCGGGAAGGGGCCCGAGGGATGGAGCAGTTGGGGAAAGGCCCTGCCGAGCCTCTGGCTTCGCGCCCAGGCCAGGACGGCGCTGCTCCCTCCGCAAAGCCTGATGGAGTGGAAACATTCCTCCCGTGCCCCGGCCCGTCTGTCACCGGCAGCGCGGTGACCTCGGTCTCGCCAATCATTATCCAGCCAGGAATGTCTGTTCCTAGGCAGAGGCCTCAGCCGTCCCCAGCCCCCATGGGCCACCACCCCAAAGAACGCAGCAGAGCTCGTGGCCCGGGATCACTCCATCCCTCGGGGATGCAGCTCTCTGCTGGTTCCGGAAGCATCGCGGCACAGCACCCCGGAAATGCGGGGGTGAGCTGCAAGGTTAAACATTCACAGGCATGTTGCAATCGCCAGTAAAGCTGAAGCAACCCGAGGGAGAGGCAGGGCAGCTGCATGGGAAGGGAAAAGCAGGTTCCTGCTGCCTCTGAACTTGAGGCATCTTCCCACCTCTTCCTCCTGAGAGGAAATCAGCGTGACAGCAGCAATGTGGGGTTGTCAGCTGTGAACTGGTCTTCAGGGATCCTTTTCTACCCCTAAAAGCAGACTGGCTGTTTAAACCTTTGAAACTCTAAATAGGAGCATGTACTACCTGAGAGGAAGGAAGACACAAAATGAAAGAGACTGGTGACAGATAAACACTGCAGTAATTAAGTCTCTCTAGACAGGAATCCACTGGCTGTGGGACAGCATGAGAGTCTCTCCCAAAGGCTGTCTGTCCATTAGCCAAGACAGCCCACAGCTCTGCCTTGCAGAGCCAAAGGCAAAGAGGCTGCTCAGAGTGGGCTCCAGGGAACAGGGAATACCTAGGATACTTCTAAATCAAGGAAAACATCCCATGAGTTAGTTATACCTTGTCATTTAAGCAAGACTAGGGAAAGGAGGAAGGTTGGAAACTCTTCCTAGGGTTATCACAAAGCCAAATACTTCTGCCTCCGAGTCACCCAGAAGTCTGGAAACCCAGAGACAGCCAGAAGGGTCCCACACCACAGAGGCTGATGATCTTGGCAATCCTCAGAGCTGCTGAGAGCTGCCCTGGCTTTCCCACACACCCATACATTGTCATCTTACAGGGATTTCACTGACCTGCACGGTCCTGCAGGGCCCTTCACACACACACACACTACCAAAAAATCGCCACCCGCTGAGCAGAGCAAGCAGGAGCAGAAAGCCAAGCACTGCCTCACTGGCTGACAGCATTCCAGGCGAAAACAAGCAGAAACTACCAAGGAAATACGGATGCAGCCACAGTGTGAGCAGGGGAGAACCCTCCTGCAGCCGAGATGTAAATCCCTGCAGCAAGGCAAAGCCCTGGCAGGGGGAGGGCTCCCTTCAGCTCTCCTGTACCATCACAACACAGAACCTGGTGCTCTGCACGCACAGGGCACTGTGACGGCACCATCTGTCACCCACCTTGTCCCTTCTGCACCCTCTTCTCCAAAAAAACCCACAGCACAAAGCCCAGACAAGCTGTGCCATGAGTGGAGCTCACAGGCTGCCCCAACCCTGGCCGAATCCCAAAAAGCAGCTGCACTGCAGGGAAGCTGAGCTCACATTCCTGTTCCCTAAAGGAAGAGCAGCTGCTTCTGAAGCAGCAAGAACTCTGGGCTGACTCTGCACAGGAGGAGCAACAAGCTGGGACAGGCTGGATGCAAAGCCAAAAAAAAGGTTTAGGAAGGAAGACTGGTTGCAACTGGAAGGGCCAGTTTATTAGAGAAACCTCACATTGCAGAGAAGTCACAACACATTGGGAAGGGTCCAGGCCTGCTGAGGGGGGCCAGTGTTCTGCAGCAGCACAGATCTACATCCCCCAGCCCCAACCCCAGCAGGTGCCACAGGGGGAAGGGTCACCTGGAACACAGCTTATGTTTTACAAGCAGCCTGAGAGAGCCAGTAGTAAAGTTCCGAAAAAAGCCTCCCCGTCAGACAACAGTTAAAACAAAAATGGTTTAAAATGTTTAAAAGCTCCGCGTTCTTGGCTGCAGCATAAAGGGGAGGCAAAGGTCTACAACACACACAGGCCTCCGTGGGTCTGGGCACTCGCTCTGCTCTACCAGTGCAGGCCGGAGGGAGGGGTCTTCTCATCTTTGTTGCTTTCCAGGGAAAAGGGTGGGATTCGGACATCAAAGTGGGAGCCATCAGGCCTCTCAAATCGAAAAGTGCCCCTGCAAAAATAATGGCAGAGATCACGCTGAGGCCAGGGACAGACACGCCTAGGAAGCATCAGCAAGAAGGGAAGACCTGAGCTCTTCTGTATCCTGGGGGTCCATGTGCAAGGCTGGTCCAGCAGCAAGGACGTGGGCTCAGCTGCAGAACATCTGCTGCCAAGGTGACTCATTTAGGGAGGACTCCTGGGCATTTTACACCACATGCCTAACACATCTCCTGCACAAAGCCGTGATGACTGCAGCCCACAGGAGCCAAGCACCCTCCATGCACCTGCAGCAGTGTTTACCCAACTCCCACTCCACAGGAGACACAGGCATCTGAGCTATTTTTACAAACTGGTTACACGTAAATTCAGATTTGTATTTCTTGGCAGAAGCTCCACCGCTTGTCTATGACATTAAGAAATCCCATCACAGATGTAATTTGGAATAGTTTCAGCTTTGCGTTTCAGAACTGAACCTGCCTGTCCTGGTACAACCATTTGTTTACTGCTCTGAACTACAGAACATGACATGGGCAAGAGGGTTGTGGAGATAAATTAACAGGTTCTCAGGAAAGAGAGGACCCAACTGAACACCAGAAGTCAAGCTGAGCAGCTTCTGAGCTGCAGAACCTTTGTCTCTGTCTTCAGCGTGTATGCAGAGAGGGAAAAACTACTAGACCATCTGGTTTTATTCCCCAGGGCATGCATCCAGGCAATTCAAAATGCTTCACATGGCAAACAAGGTATACCCTCTATGCAGAGCTGCTCTCCTGCTTTTCCCAACTCAAAGGCAACTTAACTCTGAAGGAGATTCCCTTAAAAAAATAAAAAGACCTGCCATACAGAAGGCAAGAGGTGATTGTGCAATCTTTGTCCTCACAGAGGTGACACTAAACGTGCTAATCCAGCCAAAAGGCAAATAAAGAGAAACTGCTTTAACCTCGAGGCACAGGAAAAGAACGACTCAGCTGGGCACTTCCCTCCCTGCCCTTACAGAAGAAGAGACTTAAACACCAGTTAGACTGAAGGCCTTACCTGGTCTAAACTGGGAAAACCCCTGCATGCCAATTCCTGACACAGAAGTGCACAGGGATGGAGTTAGAGCCCAATCCTCTCTCAAGAAAGGAGATACCAGAGCACACATCCCTGCTGCTGAGGGAATCACCAGCACAAGGCCTTGGGCCTTGCACCAAGGACCAAAAGGGAGAACTGCTTCATGTCTTTAAAGTCTAGCACAGACCATGGCAGGAGGATCCTGGAACCTCTCCTGGTGCAGAGAATCAACAGATCATCTTATCACTTACTGGGATACAGCTAGAGAGAAGCTCATCAAATTTTAGCTACCAAATATGCCCCATCCAGTCCACTTCCACCCAGCTTTCAGCCATGACTCGAGGGTGCAAACTGCACCCCAGCTTGCTGCTCTGGGGTCCTACATCCAAAACACTGCTGCAGCAATAAGGGCTTCTTACCACATGTGACCACTGGATGCCTGCAGGGAGACGTGGCTGCTGTACTGAAATGCTGGCTGTTCTTTGGACAAAACTGGCTCCTGAGAAGACAAGAGACCATTGGGCATCAGCAATTCTACCACAGGTATCAACAGGAAATTTATATAGCATGAAAGAAAGTCAAACAGAAACCTACATCCCAGCACTTCTGCCGATTACACAGCAAACAATTTGGCCTCTGAGTAGTACCAGAATCCTGTTATTATTCCAGTTTTCCAACCACCAGACATTTAGGGTCATCCTCTAATACTCAATGTGAAGTTTCAGTTCATGCAGACAAACAACAGATGAAAAGCTCACATGACTTTTTTCATTGCCAGTTTCCCACTCCATCTATTTCCAGCGCCCACTAAGCAATTTACTGGCAAATCCACCCAAACAAGTGAGAGGACTCCAGCAAAGGGCTGTGCTTCCTCCCAAAAAAAAAAAGCTGCATGCTACCTACCCTTCCTACAACCCCACGGCCCCGGACCGTTTCCAAGGTGCCAGACAAGCTGAATATCCTCCAGTGCCGTTCCCGGAGCTGCACCACTTCACTGTCCAGGTTCTCCAAGCGAATACAGTAGCGCCACTGGACAGAAGAAAGACTCTTATCAAGAGCTGGAATCAGCTGCAACCAGTTGATAACCTACAGCTGATACCGGGAAACAGTTGCCAGGCGAGGGCTACTCTCCCTCAGAGCTTATCACACTGCAGTGATGCCACAGCAAATAAACTTCTTCCCTTTAGCTGCTCCATGAAACAAAAGGCACTTACCCAGTAGACATGGGAATTCTGGGCTTCCTGTCAAGAGAAACAAAAGATTTTAGCAGCTGCCCTTGGACATGTGGTGCCAAAAACCTCTTCAGCTGTCGGCACAGCACCAGCACAGGGTGACGCACACAACTCACATGAGCACAGACAGCTGCTCTCTGAGGCCTTCCATCAGAAGAGCCTGGCACTGGCTCTGCTCTAAAGTAATCATGAGGCGGGAGATCTGCAAGGATCCCGTGACAACCCAGGGTTCATCTCCATGTTAATTACGCACTTTCTACAGATCTAGAAACACCCCTTTCCTTGCCTTCGGGCACCTGTTTTTCTAACAAGGTTAGGACAAACATCAGCTGGACTCCACAAAAGTTGCAAATCCACACTAAAACGTGCACCTGCCACAGCCTGGGCTCCCCAACAGCCGTGCTCAGAAATCAAACCACGGTGGGAATTCCCAGCTCTCTCACTCAGGAGTCTGTTGGAGCCGCCTTATTGTGGATGGTCCACGTGGAGTTCTGTGCTACAAAGAGCACATGGTTATCAGCTAAGTCCAGAAGGCTTTAGCCAAACCCTCTAAGCCAAACTAGAGGCAGGAAACGGGCAGGCAACCGCAGCCCATCACTGGGCAGGATAACAGATGTGCCTGTTGTTAGAGAGCAGATGGCCCCAGTGTCACCTCACGTGACTGAGGCACTAACAGGACCAATTCACAAATATCATCTTGCTAGCACTGTTGTGCAGAACATTACAGGTTATTTCTCATCCTGCTGATAACCAGCAAAAGCCAATATGCAGGAGCTGTTCTCCAAAAGTATGACAAAACTGTTTCACGTTTACACCCATGAGAACGAAATCTCAACTGTGGTTAAATGCCACTTCTCCAGTAAGCAGAAGGTACCTTCAGGCAGCAAACTGGTCTCACAAAAACACACCAGTGAAGCAAACAGCAGAAATAACAGAGCAGCACAGACTTACCCTCATGCCCATGTAGAAAGGGATGACCGTGACACGGATGTTCTCCGTGGTTTCTCGGTGCACATCCGAGAGCTCCAGCCAGGGGTGGTTCTTCTCCTGCCACGCACACAGAGTATCCCTTGCTACAAAAGGTGGGACTGTGGGGAGGGAAAGGTGAGGGTTCATGGGGAGAGGCAACACTGCAGCTGGGGTGCTCTCTCCTCAACACAATTCCTTTTACACGGTTAAAAAAAAAATATTCAAAGGCAGGTTCACTGTAACAAACCCCAAGCTAGACATGATTTTTATACCATATCCAAGATGATGGGGTTTGAGTACTTGTTACAGAGCACTGCGAGCACCTCGCGCTGAAGAATTCCCTGTGAAGCTAGAAATTACCTTTTGTTTGGTCGTACATGAGGAACCTCTCAAAGAGCTCATGCTGGATGGGCACTTGATCAGTGGAGCTGTAGGGAAGGATGTCTTCATGGCTTACATAGTCTAAACCTGAAAAAGAAACCCCAAAAGCCATGGAACTTGCCCAGCAAGGAGCAGCTCAGAAGTCTCCTAGCACAAAAATTGATCACACCAGTGAGAAGTTAGGAAAAGGATTTTGGCAGCAGAAGCCAAAGCTACTATCACAACTGCAAAGAAGAATGGAGGAGACGTGCCAGGAATAACTCTTGGCAGTGTTCTCCTGTAAGGTTTTTCATGGAATGACTCCTCTGATAAACACACAGTGCCCTGCAAAGTGCCTGCGCTGCCCCAAAAGCACTCTGGGCAGGAAATGCCCAGGACAGGAATAAATCCAGCTGTCCTGATGACAAAGTAAAACAGCCCATATACAACTTGGTATGGGATCTGTGTCTCAAGAGCTCAAATCAGACATGTCTGTGTCTGATCACAACCCAAAGGGCTTCCTGTACTTTAGTCACTCTGTTGTCTCCAGCACAGCCCTAAGCTATGGACAGATCTGCTACAGAATGTCCTGTAGGAATTGCTGCTTCACTGGCACGAGTGGACCATTGATGACTCTTTTAACCTCACCTCACAAAAATCAGAGGCTGCAGGAGTTTTTGCTCACCTGGGATGGCATAGAGGGCTCTGCTGTCATCATGATTTGCCAGGAACGTCACTGCCTCCGTCTGTGACCTCTGGGACTGAGAAACAGGGAGGTTTATGTCTTTCTGTGTGGACTATTGCAGGACAGTTTCCAGGCATATTTCAGCTCACTGTTGTGGTTTATAAAGCACGTAATGTTTGTTCCATTTAACCAATTCACCTCAGAACTTCTCTCCATTTAATTCCTCTAGGCTAACTCTCCACTCAAACACGTGAGGAGCGTTTTCAGTGCTGCAGCCCACATTCCCAATGACCAGAGTGCAACAGCGTAGGAACGGCACCAGGGAGTGGAAAGGAGGTTGGAAAGGGGAAACATGATCCAGAAAACAGTCACGTGACATTCCAGATGATCTTTCTCAGGGAAAATATGCCTTGAAAAACAAATTTATCCAAAAATCCTAACCAACCCAGTTAGCCACCAAAGCCATTTTCTTTCAGTGCCTGTCCCTCTGAACCACTCACGTAGGAGGAGATACTCAAGTTTCAATACCAAGATTACTCATTACTTACTATATGTGGACAATCCCGGGCATCTATTAACACCTGGTAGTAAGTGTGTGTTTTGCCCTTCACCTCTTTGGAACCATGGCCTGCCACATTCTCGCTCCTAAAGAGAAAAGCAGAGCTCTGAGCTCAAGCACAGGATGGCAGCAAATTCTTGTTACCAGGACCAAGCACTCACAAACAATGATTTTTTTAAAAGCCACATTTCACAGCCTGTAATCATTTGGTTGCACCCAAACCGAAGCCCCATGAGCCACCCACACAATGAGAGACGAGCTGAGATGACCATCAGTGGTGTTTGGCACAAGCACAACAGCTCAGAGGTTTTTCCTGCTCAGTCCAGGCTCCTCTCTGGGGTGAATATTCCTACTGCCCTACAATTTTCTCTCTGCTTGATCCTCACTCCTTCCCAGCACACCTCATCACAGGCCAGCAGGGAAATGGATGCAAGAACTCCAGGACTCCAATGGATGCAAGAATAAACAGCAACTCAAGAAGGATGAACTTGGCCTAGTGGCTTGAAACTGAACTCCAACTCACTGGCTATCTACAGCAGCCTCCAACTGGTAACACAGGAGCATGCACCTAACTCAAAAAGGGTTTTTTTGTGTAATACAAAATGCCAAGAGCATGATTTTTTAATTGGTTTTTATTTCCTCCACACACACACACTTCACCCTTCATACTTCCATCCTATCTCTAATTAACACTCAATACTTAATAATGAAGTATCTCCTCTTTAAGCACCTCTCCTGGTTTACATTCACGCAAACAGACCCATGCCATTGCCCTCCTTAAAAACACTTGTTTACCCCAAATAGGAAACTCACTACAAAATGTAAATCTAACAGTCCAGCAGCATGAACCAGAATAAATCCTCAAGTCCTTACTTTTCTGTGACAGGAGAAGCCACATCCCGATCATAAAGCCTGGCTTGCCAGGGAAACAGGACTATTCCTCGATAGCCAAACACACTGTGAAGGAAGAGCTGGAAGGAACAAATAATTGCAGCGGAATTCTTTTAAAAATCTGTTAACTGAGGTAAAAACTACAAACATTTACAAAGGGTTTAATGTGTGGGATGGGGATACAGGGAGGATCACCACTGAGATGAGCCAGGGCAGAAAGAGGGAACACAAACAGTTTAGGATGGGAGAAGAAATCCATGTAATCTCTATCCCATAGAAGGGAAGGACTAAACCAGTAATGCAGTAATAGAGCAGCAGAAAGGAGAAACTGCTCAGAAACAGATCTGAGAGTCTTAAGGACAGGAATTACAACTTTAGTTGTTATTTGTCAAATTCAGTGATTGTCTCTTTGGATCCTTGAGGGAGAAAACCCCAAAATAAGACCAGTGGAGCAAATGCCATTATACAACAGTTGTGTCGTGCTGCAGATTCTTATCAACCTGCTATTGTCAGATGACTGACAAACTGCAGACACAGCACAGACAAGGAGCACCGAACTGTGAAACTCTTGGCATTCTGCTGCTGAGATTTTCCTTATGGGAAATCCCTCGGCTGCCCAATCCCTGTGGCACGAGCCTGCAGGGTCAGCTGTGCCCCCCAGAACCCCTTACCTGGCCTGTCTCGTATTTGCCGTGCTGCTTCGGGGCTTCAAACACCCCCACGGTCTCCAGCACTTTGCCCTCGGGACGGTTCCTGGGAGCAGAGAGGCAGCTCGGAGGGTCTGCAAGGGCTGAAGCAGCCCCCAGGCCAGGGGGACACTGCTCCCCACCTCCATCGGGTACCCCACAGCAGCCCCACTTGCACTGGGCTGCCCACTCCCACTCCATTCCCCGCCCTCCACCCTTTGCCAATCTCTCCTTTCCCAACTCTCCTGGACACCCTCACCCACTTGACCCTTTAGCCCAATCCCCTCTCTCCCATATCTCTGCCCTGACAGTCCCTCAGCTCTTTCAGAGTCTTCCCCGAGTGACTCAATAGACCCCAACTCCTCCCTAATCTTCCCCAACTGCCCTCACCCCTTCCCAATCACCCTCAAACACGCTCTCACCGCCTGTCTCCCCGAACCCCCCCAACAGCCCCCTGCCCTCACCTCACCCCAACCCTCCCCGCGACCCCTTCCAGGCCTCACCGCGACGAGAGGTGCCGCCGCGGCGGCAGCAGCAGCGGCGGCAGCGCC
>VWPU01015989.1:0-26889 GCA_013398955.1 Callaeas wilsoni
GACCCCCCGCCCCCGCGGGCGGTGGGGAGGGGGCGCCGGGGGCCGGGCGGGAGGCGGCCGTGGGAACCCCCGGGCAGGAGCTCACCCACGGACGGCCCCGTCCTGCTCACAGCCCCGCGCGGCATCCCCGGCTCTCAGAGCGCTCCCGCGGAACGCCGCAGCCCCTTCAGCTCCCAGCGCGGGGCCGGGGCCGGTGGGCTGGGGGCTCGTGCCCTCGCTCTCCCCGAAATTAACACGCCAGGGCTGGGCGGACTGAGGCCTCCCTCATCCTGCTCTGTTCACCCAGGCATGAAATTGCCACCGAGGGGCATTACGGAGCACCCCGGGAAGGGTGAAGGAAAGCAGCTGCAGCTCGCACCCCGCATCACTCGTTGGGTGCAGGATGAGGCCAGCACCCCTGCGTGTCTCCGCAGCAGCTAAAAGCCCACTGGCGCTTTCCTACACTGGAAGACTTTGGAGAAGAGCCATCCTATCCCACCCCTTGCTCCATGCGGGCGAAAGGGATGTCAGGTTAACAGGATGGGATGACTGATGCTGCAGAGCACCTGCACAGAGGAGGCTGCACCCCACAGGAATGAGGAGCCCATTCCCAACACGGGGGACACACAGCAGCTCTGTGCCACTCCTGGCACCTGCCACTGCCCCAAGGCTCAGCACACAAGCCCTGACGTTGGCTGACAGCCCCTAATACATTTTTGATTTCTGAAATATGTGCCCTTCTGATCTCAGTAAGACGGATAAAGAGACTTTAATCAGCTGCTAGGAGGAATTATGGATGGCTAATTGTGCCTGCCACCTCCATTACATCTCTGCCGCCTACAGGGCTTATAAACACTTAGAAGGGCCCTTCCAAGCCTTCATTAGCTGCACACCAAAGGCTTCGGAAATAATTGGCCTCTATGACTTAGAAATTGGCCACTGGGCTGTAAAATACCAGCCACTGGGAAAGGCTCTTAATTCGGACTGGTGCTTTGATACAGCTTGATTCTGGTTTCGAGGCTGCAGTGGAGCTTTAATCTCTCATTAGTGCTGTGATGAGGAGCGAGTCTCCTCATTAGCACCGACCTGAGAAGTGGCACCAAAGCTTTCCAGTCTCCCTCTGATGGAAGAACCTCAAACCAAACGGGTGCAGCTCATCTCCCACACCAGCGCAGCAGCCCCAGATGGCTTCTCTGCTCAGTGGCTCTGGGCTCTCTCCCTTATATTTTCCCCCTTTCTCCCATTTATCTGGGTGCTCCAGCCCCTGGGCTGCAAGCCGTAACCTGAGGGCTCCTGTGGGTTTGCAGCTTCACCTGCTGCTGTGTCCCCTTGGCAGGTGGAAAAAGGGCTGTTAATGTTTTCCACATTATTATCTTTGAAGACCATAGGAGGTACAAAAATGCAAATGGACAGTCCTTGTTTCATACAAACACAAACACTGAACACCAATTATGCTTTGCTACCTGCAATCCCTTCTTCCCTTCTGTCGTCTGACCCTTGAGATTTCACACCTTTACTAATCTATTTTTTACAACCTGGGCAAGTTGCACAGCTGCTGCTGGCTGGTCCTACAAGAGACCCTAATGCTGAAAACCCCCTCCCTGTCATTGTGGATCTATATTCACAAACGGAAGAGCAAGAGGCTCCAGCCCCACTGGGATGGCACAAGCAGCCCAACCTTAGGACCATCTTCTCAGCCCTAACACGCTTCCACTAATGGCTCCAAAGCAAAAGCTCAGTGCCTTCTCTGCCATGGCAACAGGATGCTGCCTCTTCCAGTGCATCCTCCAGATGAGAAATACTGGAAAAAGGCAACCACTCTTCAAGTTAGGGAAAATTTGTTTGCCCAATCATTTTTGCAGGACACTCATGCACTGCCAAAGCCTATCCATGGCTACCTGGATAGGCTTGTCCCTATGGAGCAAAGTTCTCTCCTGCAGTGCCCTTCCCACAGCCCATCCCCACCCAGCCCTAAGAGGAAGGGTGCAGTCAGACAGCCCAGCAGGGCTGTCCCTGCCTCCTCTTTCTGCAGCCATGCCCAGAGCTGCCCACGAACTCACCCAGGACCGTTCACCAGTGCACACTGCTTACCTGCCCAGACTGCCATTCCATTCACAGATACAGGCAGCCACCAGCTCCTGCTCCTCCTAGGGAAAGGTGCTCATTTGGAGCAATGATGAAAGCAGTTGGCAGGGAAAACCTCACAGCTTCACTACAAAAGAGAGAAGCTATTTCAATTATGTCAACATTAACCAGCACCACATGGACAGGGGAAAATTGTGCCTGCATCCTTATGTAAGCCAGTGACAATTCACAGGCTTTTAAGCAGGACAAACCAAAGAAGACTGAGTTTCCATCTCTGTGACACCACATAGTGCTGTTAGGTGCCACCCCCGTGACAGTTTTCCAGCTCTTTGGGAGCTCTCTCCTTTATCATGTGCTGAGTTTTGAAGTTTTCCAGAACTCTGCACTCACTCAGAGCAAGGACTGTTTGTATGGCTACCCAGTCAGTGCTCCAAAGGAACGTCTGCAACTTGGGATGCTGCTGGTAAGGACAAAGATATGGCGGGAAGAGAGGTGACATGAAAATCTTCTCTACTCCACAGTTTGCTTTGACTGCAAGTGGAAAGAAGAGCCACTTAGCACATTGTCTTTGCTTCATATAGATAACATATTTATTGAAAAATCTGCTTCACCAACAACGGTGAAATCGTGACCAAAAATTACAAAACATCATGGTAGTTGGCTTTATAAAAATAAACTGCAGGAGTATGCCTCACTGATTTGTACTGGTCTCTCTCAGTCCCTTCCTCCTTTAATGGTGCATGTTATACTCTTCAGCACAATACCATCCTAGAAAATTGCATTCCATCCAAAAAAATGCACTCGTTTTTCCTTAGCAGAGGTCCTTAAAGTGACTTTTCCCCCATCCTCCCCAACAATAAATATAGAAAATAGCCTCTAAACAAATAAATTTTAGTTTGGTCAGCTTAAAAAAAGGTCCATTTTCCCCCTCTTGGGATATGTAGTGACTAAGCAGCCATTTAAACAGTATTCAAGTCTTTGGTGGCTTCAGCTGCTTAAAGCTGCAGTTTTATGTACAGACGATCAACTGAGGTTCTTTTTTCTCTCCACAAACCAAAGAGTATGAGATGATGTCAGGTGCACGTTTGCCACACCTCCACTGGGAGCGATCCATCGCCCCGGAAAGCAACGGGGCAAAGGAGGTCATCTTTGGCAAGGCAGAGCTTTCACACAGAAGGTGTCTTTGGTGGATGAACCTGTTGCATCAGCTGCGGCCGTTTCACGCGCGGTTTCCGTCTCTTTGGCCTGCTCTTCGCTTTGTTGATCTGCACCACAAAGAACGCCAGGACCACCATGGCACCGAGAAAGGCAAAGACAGGAATGGTCTGTCCCACGTCCTGGTTGTACCGGCCCGGCATTATACCTGGAAAGGCAAAGAGGTTTGGAAGCCAGCAGTTCAGCAGTTACCACGTGAGCCACGATGTCTTTGTGGTGCTAATGCCATCTACCAAAAGGATCTGCTGGTAACTCCTGTTCAAAGCCCAGGCAGCCATTAATCAGCTTACATTGCAGACAGGAAGATTAACAGCTGCAGACCGATTAGCAAAAATCAGATGGGATGCTAACGTTACAGAAAAGCACCAGCATTTCCACCTTGACCTATTTGGGCACATGAAAGCATAGCCCAGATTCCCCCTGTAACAACAGTCTTCTGTTTTGCATTAGAAGAGAGATGCAGACACTTGACCACAATCTTACTACTAAGTAATTGCTGTAATTCAAATCCTGATGGAACGAGGAAAGTGATTTCATGCTTGCTTGCTCCAGAGACTGTGCACACAGTGAGGATGAGCCAGAAAAACAAACCCTTCATTTTTACAGGTGTCTCTGGTCTAGCAGCTCAGACTGGGAAAAGAGCACATATCAGGCTTTCCAACTGCAGTGCCAAGCTTGTACAGGAGAGGTGCCCACCTAAAGGCTGTTTTGAGTGCTAGACATCATTTGTTAGTGTAACAGCTTGCCCAAGGCATCATTCTGACAAACTCTTCTGGACTCTGCTCTTGTGCACTCACATAAAGAATTTTAATTAGCAGTGGGTATGCGGTCACAGCTACCAAGGACAGGGGCTGCTGCCGACCCATCAGTCTGAATAGCACCCAAACAAACCTCAACTATCAAAATGCACCCACCAAGATCCTCCTCCTAGTATGTCATGCACACTTCTATCAAACAAACTATTCATATGCAAAACAAAAAATCTTCATCGGACAGCCTTTTATAACACAGCCAAACTATTATTTGCATGTTTTTCACAACTGAAAATAAGCAGTGGCCTCTCATATGGCTGCACTGTGTTTTGGGTTTTTTCAAAGCTTATGCAAAAAGCAAAACCAAAACAGCAATTTTCAAACTTGTCAATATTTACCTCCAGGAATGTCCCATGCTCCACTTTCTCCAGGGGACAATGGTCTCACTTGGGGTCGGTTCTGTCGAAAACTGGGCAGTGCCACTTTATCAAGGTCAATTGACAGTAATTTTTGATGTTTCCAAAGGTTGCTGGAAGAAATTTAAAGACAGAGGTGTCTGCTCACTTACTTCATTAATGCAAGGAATTTTGTAGCAACATATTGAGAAAGTGACAGTACATATACAACCTACATATAACCCACCAGTCTGGACCCAAATGATGACCCGATCCATTCTTTAGGTTCTGCAGTTTGCAGGCCTCCAAACTTAAATTCAGACACCACAGGGACACGACCTAGATTAGCAACTATTTACCAACAACTCTCTTTCTTGCACACAGACTTCCAAAAGTAACCACCAGCAGCCCAGCAGACAAACAAGGACTGTGGGCTGAGCACCTTCATTCAAGTGACTGACAAATGGCACAAGAGAAGGCAGCACTATGAGAGCTGTCCAAGAAGATGCTTCAGAAAACTCTTTCCAAGGCACATGATGACGATGGGTTTCATCAAGACTGTTCACTTGAAGCTGGAATCACTCAATCACAACAGTGACTTGTGAAGTTATTTTTAAAATCCCAGAGTTTCATAGTGTAGCTATCAGGAAGTCAGAGTTACTCACTGAAGAGGCATTCATCATTATTTCCTTTTTGCAATCTGGTATTTCTCTAGGAAAAGGCATTACATCTGTCCCTTTCAAAAGCAGATAGAACAAATAAATTTTCAGCTGAACTCAAAAGTGAGACTTCTTGCATAAGAAAGACATATACTAACCTGGGGGCAGTTTCATTCAAAGGCTGTGGTTTGGCCCAGGACAGGTGAGGACAAGCAGGAAGGGACCGGGGTTTAGGGTCTCCCAAGTGAGCCTCAAGCACCTTTGAGTATCGATGCAAATGGTTACCTGCAACTCACAGCAGACAGAGATTGGCTTACCCAAAGACAGGCAAGATACGAGTTACCAACACTGACTCTGGGCTAAACAGTGCTCTGTAAACCCAGGAGCTGCTTACAGTAACAACGACTCATAGCTAAATATCAGAATTAACCTAAGGGTACCTTACAAAACAAGCAAGAGTCTGCACCAACCATAGCAGTTAATCTAAGTTTTTCTGGCAGCATGTGAGATAAGACTGAATGCTTTATTATGCTCTGTAGCTAGTAACTAGAATGTCCCCCTGCAGAACCAGGCATTTGAACATTCCTACTCTATGAAAAGAACGTTTTCTTTAGCCTAATCACAACTACATCAAATCAAAACCCTGCAATATGTGCTCTCCTCTAGCAAAACAGCAGAACATTGCAGAGCTCACAACAAACCAACCTTACTGGCACGTAACTCAAGGGGTCTGCCCCAGCCCTCCTGCCCTGACAGCCCCTCAGCTGCGGGTTCTGCTTGGCCTTTAGGGCTCTCACCTTCCATGCGCTCGGGGAGGGAGAAGCCGGCTCCCGACGGCGGCCGCTGCCTGTTCTCGGAATGGCTGAGACTCGGCGGCATCACCCCGTAGGACGTGTACTGCAGCAGGGAATCCAGGAGCCAAAAGCAATCTGGATTTCACAGCCAAGCCCCAAAACAAGATATGCATTATGACACATTTAAAAAGGCTTATCTTTCTGCTAAGAAGGTTTTAATGACATTTAGAATTACAATCCATTTTTCTGGCTCTTGCTTTTCTCCTGAAGTTCTAGGCTCACTTTCAGAAAGATGCAACTTTCAACACACACCCCACATTCCCCTGCAACACACAAACACAACATTAAACAGTTCAGTCTTAAAATATCGTCCCTTGTGTACCAAACTAGGCTCTTTTGGGGAACAGGACATAAAAAAAGAGATCTTGAATACAGGAATTCCTGGTTGTGCAAGGCCATCCAAGTTTTGGCAAAAATCATGAAGCAAAGAAAGCTCTGAGTTTCCACTGAAAGCTCTTTCAGTGGAAGCAAAGAAAGCTCTGAGTTTCTTGTATAATTCTTAACAGGGAAATGGAGAACCAACTGGTTTTTTGAAAGGACAAAATAAATACCGTGCAAAGAAAAGTAAGAACAGCGTAGTGTTTACAGTGCAAGGATATGACTCATTTGCTTTCTCAAGCTTAAAAAAGTAAATAAACAAACAAAGGAGAAACATTCTGGCTACATCCCAGCTAAAGGTACAAGCATAACCTACAGCAGATGTGGTACAGACCAGGCTGGGAATCAACACCACAATACACGTGATCATGGTTTTCCTTTGCACTTCAAAAGCTCACGGTCCCTCACTTTGATTTTCTCCTGAATTATTACTATCTTAATCCAGAGCTACCCCTAAGGAACAAGCACTCCAGCTAGTTCACATCACAACTCTAAAGCTTCCCTTTGCAGGAGTAAGACAATGCCATATCAGCTATTTCCACCACACAGCAAACTATTTTTCTCAGAACTTCTGCCCCCAGGAACAGTTGGCTGGGAATGGGAGTTAATCTTCATAATCCCAGTGTCCCTTAAACCCTCACTTTTGATTTTTCAAAGAGGTCAAACAGATTTTAAGGATTTATATTCACAAATGTTAGGAATTTTCCTCAGTTAAAGCCACCGATGTCTCTGTTGGAGACATAGCTCCTGGTTCACAATTTAAAAGCTAATTTTAAAGGATTTCTTTAGAGCATTCCACTCTCTCTTTCTTCAGACGTCACACTGAATTTAACAGTATTAAGGAGGTCACAGAGCATTATTTTCTATTACTTAATTTAAAGCTATGTATCTTCTCTTTTGTTATGTGCTTTCAATAACCTACAGCAAGCACTAAGGCACCAATACGTAGGTGTTAGGGAGCGACTCAAAGGCAGATAAGGAAAAATCAGAGAACTCTTAAAAAAAGTATTTTAAAATGTCAGTGACAAAAGGTTAAAAAATTACAGATGTACTTTTCATCACAAAAGGAGAATTCAGTTCTGTTCAGGGGAAATGCAGGAGAAGATTTCCCATATTGGATTATCTTCCTCCCCTCAAGCCACAGATCTACCAGCTTGTGTTTTACATGTCATGAGAAACCTAAGCAACCTCAATAATTTGAAGTCAGAACAGACAAACTGCTAGAAAAAAGGTTTCATATGAATCAACCATAGTGTGTAGGCAGAGAGCATGGCTTCTCTGGGAGCCACTGAAAACACACACAGCGCACACAACTCACGCACCTGCTACACAAAGTTGCAAACAAATGTTTTGACAACAAATGGAAGTTCCTACTTTCTGACATGTTTACACCAGCTGGCCTCTGTCAAAGTAGGATAACCTGGATATAGTAATGCACAACTGAAACACTGAACGTTACCATAAATCCTCACAGGAAACATTGCAGAGGGAACAAGGTAGGCTGAGGTGCAAACTCAAAAGATAAAATCCACTGTTCTATATAAACATTCTGAAGACGTAACTAGGGAAAAAGTGGAAGGATCTCCTAATGGCCTCTTCACAACTTCAGATCAAGAATGTGTAACTACTAGTGCCTTCTGCAAACAAAAACACCCCCAAAAAGAAAAAAAAAAACCACAAACCAAACCTCCCTTGCAAAACAATCCACCCCAAAAATCAGCCCCCACAGCTTGTGGAATAGAAAAAACAAGTGTGTGTGGGAAACAGCCCCTTCTATCAGAGGGCTATTCAATGTGGGGTGCCCTTTTGCTGTAAATGCACCTCACAGCATTTCAGTAGAGCTCTGCAGAACTGAGATTAATCCCCAGTAGGGAGTATTTAGAGTCCCTAAAAACCATCTGCTTCTGGTGGGGCTGTAAAAGCCCCGGAGGACAGCTGTCAGTGCAGGACAGTAACTCTCCCTGCGCGCCAGGGCTCACACACCTTTCTGCCGATGGCTGTCATCCAGGCAGTTGGAGTCGCCGTACAGAACTATTCTGCCACCACCTTCCGAAGGAACTTGGTAAAGCCCCAAAATAGGGACGTTTTCAATTACAGCAGTCTCCTGTTTTAACACTTCAAGACCTAAAGCAAAGCACAAATAAATTTCATAGCCTGCAGAGCGTCATTATCAACCTACCCGTGAAACAACGCAGCCTACGTTTCCAACTGACAAATGCCCCACAACACATCACATGTTTTCGCAAGAAGTTTCCAAAACCCGCATGATGTTATGATAAAAATGAAACTGCTCCAAGACCCTGATTGCAAAGGTTCCTACTGATAATAATTTTCTTTCTTTCTTTGGTGGAGAGGAAGAAAAGACCTCACAACCTGGATTATCTTCAACAAGCTTGAATGAAATATTCTAATATCTTCAGCAAAAGGTTTAAAATCAAAATGTTCTGCTCTTTATGTTGTTTCCGTCCTTCTGCAGAATTCTACAGAAAGCTGGTTTTAGGTTAAAGGATTTCCTACCTCTTACACCTCTTTATTTCAAAAAACAAAGACAAATTTCAAATTTGTATTCGAAATTTATTCCCTTTACTAGAAATACTGTGTTCAGATAGCAGAAGCAAACCAGAGAACTCTTCTGCATCATGAATTGCAATGAAAAGGATTCAACAGAAAAAGCAGGTTTAGCAGGCTACTTGTCAAACTGACACTCTTTCTCTCTCTCACATAAGGAAATACCTAAGTCATCAGCATACAGGGATATTGTCTTTCCTCCAAAAGGCTCACACAAATGAGCTCTACTGTTCCAGAAAATTTCTCCACTTGGTAATCACCTCTGCTGCACATCCTAAGTCGAAAATACAATGAACTCACTGATCTTCTCTGGCAGTTGCTAAGTTGTATCAGAAGCACTGCATGTGCTTCTGCTCTCACACTCAAACACTACATCCATCTGCAAAAACCTGACCTGCAACCCCCTAAGAGTTCTGGTCATTTGCTCCTGCACAGCACTTCCTAAAAGCTCATCAAATACAGGATTTATTTTTTAAACTGCCTGCTGCCATTACAGTTCTGAATTACCCCCTCACAAATGAAAACATATTACAATAAAAGAGAGTGGAAATGCACTGAGAACAGATCACTCATGTCTGAGACCACAGGCATCCTGTATGCATAAAATTTTCCCTTATGAGAGTTTAGCTGGTGACATTTTGTCTACTAAAATTTTCCTTATTTATGTCCTTAGATCACCACTGCTACCACAACACTCATGCTAAATATGGCAATGATCAGAGGATATATTTCAGTAGCATTTGAAATTTGTGAGAAACATGAACAAGCAACCCAATTAGAACACAATTCCTCCCCTTCCAGAGACACACATACATGCAGATGTGTTTTCATACAGCAATCATTTAATAATTGTACACAGAGTCACAATGCAGCTGCCTGTTAGGCATCAGCTACATGTTTTAGGCAAAATGAGAAAATGCAAAAATACCTACACTGTCAATGTGGTTTTACATTTATTGTTTTTAGACCTTTAGACTTTGCAACTTTGCTTGTGCACTGACCCCAAAGTTCTACTCAAAACATGGAAAAAAGGACAAGGAGACTCATACCTTGATCCTTGAAAGTCTGTGCAATGACGATGCCATCTTCTGGGAACTTTGCAATACTGCATCCTGACGCATAATTCACTGGAAGACATCACAAAACTGCTGTTCAGACCAAAAATGACACTCCCTCCCTTCCCCACCCAACAAGCCCAGGAGAAAACACTCCCAGGAACACTGCACTGATTTTGCACATTTCAACCCATGTGTGTATTTGCAGAGAAAGCATTGCTAAGCACAGCTTTCACAGGCTCACTTTTACACACTGTTTTCAAATCTTTTAATTTAGGAGGTTGACATTATCTTTTTTTAAACTGAAAAGCTAAATCAAATACCATGAAAAAGTCTACAAAGGAAGAAATCATTCAAGCATGCTTTCGAGACTCTTTTCACTGAATTTGAGTGGTTCTCTTACTCTTGCTCAACCTCAACCTTGCAGGAAATGATTTTCCAAACACCCCACTGTAGCCTGTGTAGGCAATGGACTCCAGTACTCACTTTCATGACTTGCCATGGTAAAATCTCCTTCATACAGCCCATCACTAAAGGCCATATTCCAGACAGAAAGCAGATCATTGAGAGCTGGTATATTAGCACCTCCAGTATCAGGCATCCACCACTGTCTGTAAAAATTACAGTGTAACACTGCTCATTACTATACAGAATATACTCCTGGAGTTTGGGTAACAAAAAGTCATGCGTTTTCCTGCATACAGACTTTGCCAAAGCCATTTAAATAATGAACTACATCTCAAAGCCTTATTTAACTCCACAGGCATCTGAGCAGCTGTCTCTGACAACAATGCTTTTGAGTGAAAGTTAAATAATACTGATGTAAAGTTCTCAGAGCATTTCAGCTGCATGAAAAACTTCAATTTACTAGCAAGAAATTCATTCTTATGCTCAGGTAAAAATGACAGTCATGTACCTTGCTTCTCATTTTTATAATGAAACGAGGTGTCACCTATTTTTTTCTTTATACAATACATGCAACAGTTTCAGTAACGAGTACACAACCTGGTGATACTCTTGGAATGCACATTTTCTTTCTATTCTGTCCCCATAAAGTAAAAACATGTCCGTTTTTATTTGTTGGTCTCGTCTCCAATTTCTTATTTCTTTTCATTGTAAATGTTTTTCTTGGCATTGAAAGTAGAATACAGGACCAAAGAGGTCTTCACAATCATGATAAAATGGATAGCTATGCTCCTTAAGCCGCAGCTTAAGGACAGTTCTGCTACTTAAGGTAGCAAGCACCTTCTTACAGGTAACATCCAAGTGCTGAAGTACAGTGCATCGCATTTGGGATTTTTAGGGTAATATGTGCAATTCTGTGGCATTTTATTTCCCAAAGAACTTGGCAATAAGTGAGTACCTTGTGTTTTCATCATAAAACTTGACTTTTCTCATCACAGATGTGTTGTACCAGTCACTAAAGACTATTAGTGAAAGTCCATTATCAACATCCCTCCTCAACTTGGTAATCTCTTCAGGGAAATACTCTTCCTCACTGTCCACCATCAGTAAAGTCCCTGTGTGTAAAAGCAGAAACAGGAGTTTTCCAGGCTGGTCACTGTAATGTTATCACTATTCACACAACCCACACAGAAGCCGACACAAGTGCACATTTTGCACATTATCTGGTCCATGTGCTCTGCTCTGGCAGCTCATTTAATGAAGTCATATTTAAGGATGGTAAATATACGACAAACGTATCCTGAAATTAGTTTGGCAGCACAAGAAATTTTTAGGGTGTTACTTATGACTCCTGCTTGTGTGGTTTCAAGAACTGAATGCCTGCATGTGTCAGGTGTGTGTTATGCAATTTGGTGTCACTCAAACGCTCCATAAACTGAGCCAAACTGTGGCACAGCTGGACAATGAGGGGATTCACCACCGATCCAAACTGCAGTGCTAATGTAGATGCACCTCGCTCAGGAGGTTTTTCACTGCTCCACCTCCAACAGCACTCCCCTCACTACTGCAGACTGGCAGCCAGACAGACAGCAGTCACTCTGAATTGTGGTTTGATTCACCCCTTGAAAACTACAGCTGCATTCTGGTAGACCTGACTAAAGTGCCACTGCCACTTTCATATAACTCTCTCCCACTCCTGTGAACAAGCAAGCACAATTTTCTCTGCATCACTGAAAAAAACCAGAAAAATACACATTTTTTCCCTGAAAACATGCTTATGCTTTTAGACTGCTTCTAAATACCAAGCTCTTTTGCTTCGTCACTTTCTGATTGCCCAGAGAGGTGGTGAAATTTCCATCCTCAGACACAACACAAATGTTGACAGGATGATACCCTGAGCAATCTGATAAACCACCCATACTGGCCCCATGTCTCACAGTTCCTTGCAACCAAGCCAATTCCACAAGTCCAGGCAGTCTGCATTTGGAAAGCCTTCTGATAAAGATCCTGTAGAAACGGGACTGGGTGCACCCTCACCAAGTGTGAAAACAATACAAGCTAGGGACAAGTGGCAGACAGACCACAGATCACTGAGCTTTACTCCCCTCACTTCTTCAGGAAATTCTGAATGCCCAACAAACTACAATCAAATGAGGTACAACACAATGGTGAATCAGATGATTGAGAAGTTCCCTAATGGTGCTATCAATTATAAAACTAGTGGTCTCAGAAGAAACATTAATTTGCTACTTTTTTAAGGGCTAACACTTATGTATCCATTTGTACATCCACTGAACTCTAAAAGCAGAGGTGAGATATTCACTGAAGAATCCAGATAAACAAAAGATTATTACTGGCAACAGTTCCAGAACTGGCAAACTTAGGAGAATGCACCCTCCCCTTACAGTGCACTGAAAAACATCACAGCCCAAAAGAGAAGAGGAGTTTTTGGAGCATGCCATGGTTAAACAAGGGGAATATGGGAGTAGAAAAGAGCACAGACAGCTTGGTCTGTCCCCTGACTGGTCATCCTATCAAATTTCCTTCCTGATGAACACAGAAACAAACCATATACTGCCCTGCTATCGCATACGGTTGGATGAATGCTTCACCCACTCTTTTATCTAACCGAAGATCACTAAACATAAAAAAGAACCAGGATGGAACACCATGATTTTAGTCTGTTAAACAGGTCATGCTTCATTTTGACTGTGCCAAAATCTTTTGGCAAATACAGTTCTGCCTTTGTGGGACTGAATACTGAGGGGCTTTTAATCCACTCAAAGGCTGGCTTTCCCTCTCTTTTTTTCATGATAAAGACAGAGAACTGCACTAATTCTACCAAACTCCCAAGCAAGCTTCTCCAGCAATACTCCACACAATATCAGCACATAAATAATAAATACTCCCACTGCCAAAACATTTTTCTACCACCACTAGAATTTTTATCTGCACCCTCAAAACATTTTTGGTCTTCCAATGAAAGGTCATTTCAGGAAAAAGTGAACAGTATGGAGAACAAGGCAATTAACTCATGCTTACCATATTGACTGGCATCAAAACACGTAAACGGGGAACCAAGAACCTCAACAAAGTACCCCATGCTCCTGAGGTGCTGGTACATGTCCCTGAAGTTTGTGTGGATATGGTCACCATTCCTTAGAAAGAAAAGAGCGTTGAAGACATTTAGATTTGGCATGCAGAAATCTGATTTCCACCTTTTCGATTTTCCGAAATCCTGTCCACCTGCCACCTCTGCATACTCCAAGCAGCTTTCCAAAAGCTTATGTCCTGGTCACTGACCCAATTAATCCTCACTGAAATACTGTTGCATGATTTTTCCTATGGATGCTTCTCTGCTCCATCTATGAAAGGCAACAAGTCAGCCAAGCCTTTCCCTGCTTTGAAGACATTCTCCTTCAAGAGACAAAGGGTCTCTTCTTGTCTTATAAATTGTCAAGTTTCTTTGGTAAGTGAATGCTGAAGCAGTTAATAAAGTGTCCCCCTCAACTTCCTGGGAGAAATTAGGTCAGAATACAAAAGCCAAACAAAAATCTCAGTATCTTAAATGAGCATTTTAAAAGCTTTTCAGCTCGTGTGAATAAAACCATAGAGCTCAAAAAACAATCCTGCACCAAAAGCATACAGTTCAAGCGCTTTTCAGGGATTTCTTAGAAAAGATAATCCCATGCCCCCCTGAAAAAGGCCAGAACTACGGCATTCAGTAAAGTTATCCCATATCATTAACACACAATCAAGAAATACTGATTTAATAGAACCTGAGATAAATACCAATCTAACGGATCATTCTTCATCCTCAAATTATCCCTGGGGAAGTATCCTGGTGGATAACGCAGGTTATGATATTGATCCCAAAGGACTCGCTTACTACGAGGTGGAGTAGGAATAATCTTCACTTTTATTGGAAGCTTCACCGTTGAAGTCTGCTCTGCACCATTCTTAGACTGAAGGACAGAACAAACTACAGTGAAATCCTTTCTCCCCACAGGAATCAGTCACCCATGGACTGTAAAAGATCAAAAACTGGAGGTACCAAATCTCCTTTTAAGTCACCAGCACCAGCTCCAGAGACAAAGAGATGACTTTGGCCCTAAATTGCTGCAATATTTTTTTCTGCACTCAACAGTTTATAATTATGTTCAGAATGTAAAATACTTAACATATGTTACAACTGTGATCGGTTCAACTGTTCGAAATCTTTAAAGCTTCTCAAGAACAATTAAGCATGATTCTAGAAGAAACGTATTTAAGCAATCTTTTTCAAAATACATTACTTACAATTCAAAATAAACACATGAAATTATGACGTTGGTCCCAAAGAGAGGTTTCCTGATTTTAATGATATGCAATTTGCTCTCAGTTATAAAGATCATTATTTGTACTCTTTAATTTCCTGACCCCAATGTAACTTATGCTTCAAATGACAGGGCTAGAGCAAACCCTTAAAACCAAGATATTTGTCTATCAGACAGCAGTTTTAATAATTCTTAACCCAGAAAATCCAAAACGCACAGAAACTTACTTCATTTTCTGCAGGGGATGATACTGTGATCATAACATGACCCTGAGCAATGCCTTCCCAAGATGCTGCTTTCTTTGCTACAGAGATGGAAATTGCCAAGTATCCAGACCAAGGCCACAAGACCGGGGAATAGGAGAAAGCCACTTCGATGTTATCCCCATTTTGGGGGAGATAGGGTTGCCAGTCTGGCTGTGGAATGAAGAATACAGAAAACTAATAACACAGTATTTGCAATCACTACTTTCTGCACACAAAGCCCTTTTCCTCTGCATGATGTAACAAATATAAGCTCTTCTGAAGATTATCCCAGATTTCAAAACGCCCTCCAAGCCCAAAAGTTTGGTGTTGTGTCAGTGAATCAACCCAATTCTGACAGCCTCAATGACCCAGACTAGAGGCTTTTCAGAGGCAGGACTGTGAGAAGCTGCCCAAATGAACCTGCTTTAACATTCTGAGATCATATGCAAAAATTTTTTGGTGAGAACACAAGATTTCCTTTCGATAACAAGGTGAGCTAACAGTGGAACAGACACAGGCCAATTACACCAGCTGTGTGTATTACCATAAGCTAATGACCTTGGATAAGAGCTTCAATGCCCTTCTAAAGCAGACCTCAGGAGTCACACTAAAATGTTGAAATCAGGCTCATTTACATTGGCTGCAGTTACAGGACAGGTGTCTTGTTTAACTTGTATCAACTCTCAAATCTATTCTACATTCAAACTTACTTAATTAAGAGCCTCCCTAGCGAATCAACATGCTCAACATCACTGGTGTGAAAAAACAGGTTTGGCAGCAGAGCCTGGTTAAGCTGATGCATTCAGGTTGCTCTGACCCATGGAAAAGGCTTGATTTAGTGTCAGGATTCTTTACTGAGATCATTTATGCTCCAGGATGAAAAAAAAAAAAAATTAGGAAGGTCTGTCCAGAAGATTTTAAATGCTATTAGAGAATACAAAGACATCTCTAAGTAAATCTTAATTCAAACTGGTTTTGCAAAGATAAAATGCTACACGCCCCTGAAACCAATGCATTGCTTGAAAACTTGTAGACAGCTCGTGTTGACAAATCCTCCAATCCGGGTGCACCCTTTAATCAAATACTTTGCACCTCTTGCTCCCAGCAGTGAGGTTTGTTCTACAAAATTCATTGCTAAAGCTGTATTTTCTGGGAAGGTTTTAGCAACATTACCAGTCAGAACTTGTAACAGTGTTAATACTTACCTTGTCTACAATTCTCCCAGTGACTCCCATGCCATTAAGGATAGTAACATTAACGATAGTTGGCATCCCTCCATAATATATGGGCTGAGAACAATAGGGCCACATGTAGGGACATTCGGTCAAGTCAATATAGCTTGGGCTCAAACTACAGCAGGACAGAGGAGGGAAAATTTTAAAAGGAAAAAAAATAATCAATAAACAGAAGAACGTGCCACTATACGTAACTACAAAAAAGTTTCAGATAAACCATGCCAGTCATAGTTTACCAAGCTCTCACCTCACTTCCCAAATATGCCCCAAAATCTTCTTCCCTTCCTCTTTTTTTTTAAGTTTTGTGAAAAGATTTTTACACACAAAAAAGGGAACTTCTCAGTAGAGGGAGCAGTAGAGGGTCCTTATTCTCAAAAGTTAAAATTTAAGTACTTTTCCACTGTGTTCTTATATTATTCATAACATATAAGGCTATAAGAGAAAAGGATCATCCCTTACACTGCTGTGTGACTTTTTATCCATTCTCTGGTCAAAATTCATGCTTGAGATTATACAAGATCTGTGCAAGTCCTCGCTGTTGCACAGATTGCTCAAATGAGTTACACATGCATCACCTGCTCTCAAACAAAAGAGCAAATTATATTGTACCATTGATTAATTAAGGATTAAAATTAACCTGGCCTGTGGTTTATAGCTGTTGAGGATCTGATAAGCTCTTAGAAGATCCAATTTGCCATGTCCTTGTTCAAACATGTTGACTCCAGGAAGTCTCCGTGCTGATGCAATAAGGGCCTGCTTCATACTTGCTGGATTCACCATTTCACGCTTCTGGACTGTGCTGAAACAGGAAAAAACAGATCGCAAAATCAGTTTGCTGTAACATTCTCTGTTCGTATTTGTCTATTATTGCTTGATTTCTCATGATACAAATGTAGAAGAGGGACAAGTTTCTGATATATTTCTCTTACAAACTAATAATACATGAATTTTTCTCCTTACAATGTGCTTCCTGACCAGCAGTCATTACAATCAGGGCAGTATCTTTATATGCTAAATAAAATATCTGTCTTCCAAGGGGGAAAAATACCTCTGCTGTTCAAACTAAAACGCATCATTTTTTGGAGGAAATATGATGGCGACTACAAATTTTTTGCATGTTTCTCAAATAAAGGTTTGTCTCGTCCGTACGGAGTAGGTATGACAAACACAGGGCATGGACTTGCAGTCCCCACTTTGAAATTCTTCAGTGTACAACAGCTGACTTACGCAACAGGATCATGGCCATAAAACCCTGCACCCTATAAAATTTACAAGTACATAGTTAATTACCCGCTAAAGGTGCCTGCTTTGAGCAGCTCGTCTTTTACAACAGTTTAACAGAAGCTCAGCAATTCCAAATGATTAAAAAATGTGACAAGATTGCCTCATAGTACTGTTCTCTCTAACTATATTATCAAAGACTTTATTATTCAAAACAGTTCTCAAGTTTTTCTCATGAAACATAGAGGTAGCCAGACAAGGTAATGTCTCAGGCAGAACAACAGTGATTTTATTCTCCAAGTTTGTTTTCCTGCATCTAAACACAATTTAGTTTTATCTGATGGATTCATTTATAGAGAATTTTATGACCCTCCTGACTGGTATCTTCCTAGAGATTCTTATTTAAGACTTACCTCACTAACAGAGTGACAGCCCCTGCCACCACAGGAGATGCCACACTTGTGCCAGAGAGGGAGCGGCATCCACCTTTCATACCAGACCCTCTCACTCCAGAGCCGTAAGTAACAATATCAGGCTTCACTCTGCCATAACCTCCAGGCAGCTCCTGTGAAAGGAAACAAATGGATTATTGTCCTAATGTATAATGAACACTGACGGCTTCATTTGGGCATTTAAATTAACTGCAGGTCATTCAGAAGTAAAATCAGCAACCAAATTATCTGAGGTTCAGCGTTACAGAATAGCAAGTAACCCAAAGAAGGACTCAAGCTGCTCAGGACATGTTCCCAACGTCTCAAGGTACTGCTGATGAGAATCTCTGCTAAGCAGGAAACCACTGACAAAATGAGAATCACACTCATTTCTGTAGCTACTGGCTACACAAACAGAAATGGGACATTCCCCTTCATCAAGATCGCCATGCAAGCTCATCTGAAATCATGTGTTCAGCAACCACCACCTCAGCTCCACAGGCAAGTAAGTGCAATGTTACATGTAGCACCGGGAAATCCTAGGATTTTTAAACTAAAGGACAAGAGCACACCTTCATGTTTGCAGATTTAACCACACAGACAAGTCTTCATCATCAGTCAAAAGGAACTGCATGTTTTATAAATTCATCAAAAAAGTCAACAGTGGTCAGAACCAGTAACAAAACACCCTGAAAAGAACATCAAGCTTCATGCTCAAAGACTTACAATTTCTAACTATTCTGATCTCTGATGAAATCTTTTCTCATTGGTTACTCCAAAACACATCTACATAGGACTGCCCATTCAGAAAAGGTTGCCCTTCCAAGGCCCTTATTTTGGCTGCAAATGTGAGTGGCCATCATCAAAATATCTTACCCAAGTGGTCATTCCCCTAGATGAAAAGCGAGCTATATTATCTTCAAAGTCAATGCCACCTACTCCAATCACATCCATCTGGTCAGCGGGATTATTGAGAGTCCTAGAGTAAGTTGGGAGACAGGAACAAAAAAAAATTAAAACAACACCTAAAAAACCAAGCTACAGTTATAAGTTTGTATCGATAACAGAAATGCTGCCATCAGATTTTTGTCACATGCTTTTACTACACAGGTGACAGCAACTTATCAGGCAGTTACTAACTCAGTATCTATCAAACCATGAACCTCAAAGATAAAACAAAATCTGGTTTTAAGCATTTATTTTAGAAACACATCACAAATTGTTCTGGGTTGATCTCTTCTATATTCCTTAAGTCCAAGATCAGTACCCAAAGCTGTCTGCTCACACTAACAGAAATGTCAGCTGGAAGCACTGCCATTCTTCGTTTGCTGACTTTCCACTGTTTCAAAGAAAAACATTTAATTAAGTACTTCACAAAATATAAGTAATAAGGACACTGAAAAGAGTTTAAATTGAGTCACTTTCTAAGATTAGAGAAAAAAAGGAGAGAAAACTTCCTGACCAAGCACAACTACTTCCAAACCCACATAACAACATAGTTGGCTCTCTTTGAAGCGGTCGCTGACACTCACCCATATAAAGGGCCATCGTTGCCAATAGCAGAGACCATGATGACATTGTTGGCAGTCAGCTCCCAAACCTACAAAGAAACAATGTTTACAATAAGGCTCTGCCACCAAAAAAGAGACTTTTCTAACAGACACAGCTTCTTTCTGAGCCTTACAAGATACATTTCACTGTATATCCAGTTATTAAGCTCTGAACCTTCTTAAGATGGTTTGAGCAATAACCCAGCCTTGACAGCAACACTGCTGACACCAAGGGAAAAACTCTTGTCTGTAACAAAGCACTGCAGATGACAAAGTCAAGTAGTACTCTGGGGAGTACAGTGAAGTCACTGTCAAACTAAATTTCAATGCAGGTTATCATAAAAAAAACAAGGAAAAATTTATATGCTTCAACTGCCCTTTACAAAGAACAACTATATCCTTTATTTGAAAAGTAAATTAATTCACTTAATGTTTTTGAAGACCAGGCCAACAATTCAGGGAACTATGACATTTACAAACACAAAAACCTAATTCCATCTTAACCAGAACGAAATCTCTTGGCACACAGCTGAATCAACTACCTACACTTTTTACCTATTTTTTGTTAAATTCACTAAAATCATGCCACACATAATTTTTTACCATTAAATAAATTACCATGCAGAGATTTAAAAAAACACCCCAAGAGCGGATTTCAGTTAAGCACCTCCTATTAAAAGTCCTTTTAGCTGTCTGCTTAGGAGTAATTTTCTAGCAGATTGTCAAGCATTTTGTTAAAGAGCATTTCCTGTAACTCTGAGAACATCTGGGTTGACCTTGGGGTTTTTTAACTCATTCCTTATATATATTCCTAAAAGCCTGTACACTGTACAAAATTTCTGTCACACAAGTGAAACACAGAAACTGCCAGCAGGACACAAACAAGCAGCTCTGCAAGTCCAGCGTTTGTGTGAGAGATAGAATCATCACACCCACTTCATTTACTCATACTAACTTTGTCAACAAACGGGTGATCCATGAAGTCTGGCCCACCAATACTTAGATTCAGTACATCTATCTTCTTTAAAATTGCATAATTAAAAGCATCCAGAAACCAAGATGTATATGAGACCTACGTAAGAAAGAGGAGGGAAAAGTTACCATTAAAAACATCCAGGGATTTCATGACAGTAAAGCCATTAGACAGAGAGGAGAAACAACACCAAAATAAAGCACAAAAGTGACAATGGTCTTAAATTTCTATGCTCAGTACATTTAAGTGACTGCTCCACGATACACATAAGACTTCCACATACTACTTCTGAAAAATATACCAGATTTGGAAAAGTCAGAAATCTTGTAGTGTCTCATAAATAGTATCCTTCCCACTTACCAATGTCTACATTTAAGAGTGCATGCAATACTCCCAAAGGAAAGGATTATTACAGCATTAACCTGGAAAGGCAGGAATTGAAACACATATAAAATAGCTACCTGATTATTGGTGAACACTCTGAAAATGTGCAGTTCAGCATTCGGAGCAAATCCCTGGCACTCCCTCATGCTGGCTATCACACCTGCTACAAAAGTCCCATGGCCTAAACCTATCAGCATGAGAAGGAAACAAAACAAGATATTAGAAGACAAACACTTTCATTGTCAAGGATTTTTACCACTGAACATCATCTATAGCAAAAATCACATCAATTTAAACAGACTTTACAACAAACCACAAGTGCTGGGTTCAGTCCTAGTCTTTCTGAACCATATTTTGCTAACAGGTTCAGTGGGGACAGAAATTGCAGCACGCTGTAGCCAGACAACCAGCTGATGAAACTTGGGTGATACATTCTCCAGTCCATCCACTCCTGATTGCTACCAATGAAATTATGACAGAAAAACAGTATTCTGGAAAACGCAGCTCATTCCAAAGTCAATGTATTTTAATGTAGACTTCTTAAAGGATTTTTATCCTGAGTCTGCAATAACCGAATTTTGTTAAGTATGAGCAATGAGACAAGAAAATACTTTTTTCTCCTCTCCTCAAAAAATACTTTAACTTTTGCTTTACTGGACTGCCCACATCATATTTTTGTACTACAAATCTGCCTGTTCAGCAACCCTCTGGGCACAGAACTAACAGAAAGAGCTACCAAAAGCAGGTGCTGCAGTGTAAAGAAATTACTATGTAAAGAAAACTACGGAGATGCACACAAGACTGAGCAATATAAGCATCTACCTTGAACTCTAGGGAGATTCAATGGCCAACTGACTCACTGACCCAAACTATATGAAGTTAATAATCTGTGAAAGTACATGGTCAGGGCAAGTCAGGGTCAACATATGAAAAAGGAACACAAACATACTGCAGAAAATAAAAGGTTCAGTTACAGAGACTAGAAAAACTTTACAGGAAGGTGCCAAACTCTGATCAGTTTAGGACTGCACAGTAAGGAAGAAAAATGTTGTTCCTCATCAGTATGGAAATACGTAGCACTATGAAACAGCAACATGAAAAGGAGCAGGAAAGAAAACAGCTTTGTGGGGTTTGCTCTCACTGCCACCTTCTCTGGCAATGTATTCAGAGGTGCACAGTAACTTTTTACCCTGACATTTCTCAACAGCTATGATGAAGTGTCACATGTGATTGCTAGGAGACTTACACACCACCCTCTTGGAACCTTAATACTCCCTGCTGAATTTAGTATGAGTACAAAGTGCTTGGGACACTGCAAAATTAAGCTTTAAATATCAAGATACACAGTTTTAACAGATATTAGCAGCACAGCAGCAAGCATAAAACACACCAGTGTCAGGAATAGTTGGAAAACTACACAGTAACTCACCATCATCCAAGGTTCTCTCATTAGTCCAGTTTGTTCTCTCCTTTACATTTTTGAAATGTGGATGTTTCTCACTCAGACCAGTGTCAAACACTGCTACTCTCACACCAGCACCTATAAAGAGAAAACCATTGTTTTTTCTGATTCAGCTCCATAGCAAATCTATTCTATCAGGTTAAAAGAGAACTTTTGTTTAATGTAGTAAGCAATTTACAATCTAAGTAAGTTATACATCTTAAATAAACTCGGATTCCAATTCAGAAATTCAGCCAAAGATCATAAACATGATCACTTTCTCCTAAGTACAGTACACACATACAAACAAGCACTTCATAATATACAACGCATTTCAAACCAAATTATTTCTCAATCTTTACAACCTGGCAGCCAGTCAGAGGTTAACACACACGAGTCAATTAGCCTCTCCTTACACTTCACCTGATTTTCCAAGAACGTCATTGTTCTCAGGCAACAAGCAAAAGCATACCTGTGTAACCCATCTGCCAGAGGACATCTGCCTGCAAGGTCTGAGCAACCTGGCGAGGGATGGCTCTCAGCAGGCGCCTGCTCGAGTGCCGGCCTGTGGCGTGCCAGAAGCCAGAACCCAAAGAAAGACTTGCCCGTCTCAAGGGGCGGGATGACTGCCACTTTTGAGTCCACCTGGTTTCATTGCAGTGCAGCATTGGATCAGCTATGTAGAATTAGGATAAAGAAAATTAAAAACGGTATGAGCAAAATCATAAAATCATTGATTTTTATGCAAACTTAAGACATCATACTGTTACAACAAAAGCTCTCGATTATTGAGTATCCATTTTCTCTAATCAAAATCAGTTAAAGCTGCTGGTTTATCTACTATGGATACAGAGGTCCATATTCTCAGGTAACTGGCTGCTGCAAAAGAAATGTTTCCATGTTGTAGATGGAAATACACCATGCTTTAGCAAACGTATGACAAGACCCTGATAATTTTATAACCGAAAGAAGAGATTTCTGTTAATTAAAGAAAAACTGCAGGGCACTTCCCATTTGTGTAACGCTAAGCTGATGGTCCGAAATGAGGCTAAGAACACTTTTCCAAAGCAGATCTCATGCAGCCACACAGAAAATAACTTACACTCCAAATACTTGAGTGACCGAAAGACCTTTCGCTGAGGTGTCACACGCTTGATGTTTGGATGATCTTCCAGTGTGAGGACTCCATCCTTCTGCTTCTCGTTGATCTGAATAACTTCAAAATCGCTCGGATAGTCACTGGCTGGGTTGTTGCGAGGTACAATCCTCCAGTTCTCAATATCACTACTTTTTAGTGCACTTGAAATAAATTTACTTCGAGCTTTAGCTGTGAAGTATCCATTAAAAGCCACAATATACTCTGGAACAAGAGCACATCTTTATCAGAACTGGTGTTCAAGCAGCTTACGCATGTATTCACATTGCAAAGTCTGAATTTTTCTTTTCTTTACTCAGAACAAATAATCACAATTTGAGGCCCTTTTTTTTGCTTTTACAAGTTTGCAATTTATTTCTGCACTACGTAAAGGAAGGGGTGGGGGGTGTTGCATCAAGAAACCATAGAAATATGATAAAAACCTTTGAAAAGAAGGTAGAATTGTAAATATCATGGAAAGGTGAAATGATATGAGAGGTGCAAAGGTGAGGGAACTGTTACAAACTGATATGCCAATTCAGTGTGTTTCTTGACAGGTTTAGAGACTCTCCATGGTACTGAGTTTTAGTGCAAATTACTGACACCAACTACGACAAGCTCGGAAAACCAAGCCAGACTCAACAGTCCAGTCCTTGACCTGCATCAGTGATTTGTGAGCAGGCTCAGCCCCAGCTCACACCACCACATCCACCCTGTGAAGGCTGTGGCCAGCTGTGCACAGCAATGTGACTCCTGCCACCCTCCTGCAAGCACCCAGGCACAGCACAGCTTCGCTGCGGGAATACTGCAGGCTCCTGAGGATGCAGGGTCAAGGCGTCCTACTGCTATCCTTTGCCATCCCAGCAGCAGCATCTGCCTCACTCTGCCTCTCATCTGCTCCCTTCACTATTATCTGCCATTTTTCCATGCAAGTATCACTTCCAAACTATTTCTTTGACAAATCCACAGATTCTTGCTTTTCTCTCCCCTTCAAGGCCCATCTGTGTGGTTACATTTCATAAAAGAGCCTCAACCATACCACTGGCCAGGTCAAAACAAACAACTACTAAACACACCACGCTTGCCCACCTGAGCCTTCACACTCCATTTTCACTTTTAACATCCTCTTGATTTCCCTCTCCCTTCTCTTGATGGAACACTGTCTCCAGCTAAATAAAGAACCTTTGAAAAAGTGTTCCTCTTTTCGAATATAGAGAATTTAGCAGTTGATATGCTTCTACAGAAACCCTGAATTTTACAATTGCACAAACACCACAAATCAGTAACACACACATGAACATGACAAGGATTTTTTTTTTACTGCTTAACTCCTTATTACCATGCTCCACGACTGTCGAAGTGAACTCCACTTTCAAAGTAAGGCGAGAACATCCAGGACATAAATGAGCCTCGTGAGAGGAATTCCCTACTCTGGTACCAAAGTGTTTTTTGCCACAGAGTAAAATAACAACCAGAACAAGCCAGATGTTTGCAAACTTCATGGTCATAGAAGAAAATGGTTTCATTCCAAAAATTCCATATATTCAAATCAAAATTTCTTCCTTATAAACTAGTTCATTTTTGTTTCAGTATACGCTGCTTCCACTGTGCTGATCAACTGGATATTCTTAAAGCTGGATCCAAAATAAGTAGAGATTTCATGGTCTTTTCAGGTCAAGCCTAGAGAACAGGCTCATTTCTTTCTCCGCTTCTTCTCCATTTTGCATTAAATGATTCGGTCACTCAGGATGTGGCAGCTGAGTCCTGTACTCCATTTCTGACGGCAAAGTTAAATTCCTAGAAGAATTAGCAAAGCTGATTGCCAGCCAACCTGTAAGGCAGGGCAATACAGAAAATAATTAGATGCATGTTTGTACGAGTGTATAATCTGAAAATCACCAAAAAAGAAAAGACACCTTGGGTAGTTCATTTTAGAAATAATAGGGGAAAAAGTTGTTCATATTGCATTTAACAATTTTTCACCAACACTCAAGTTTTTCCCTTGTTCAGACCAGAGCACATGTGAAACACTCAGGTGTTAACCTGACAATAGAACAGGCAACAACGACCACCAAACTTGACCATACTTCTTGTAAGTGGAGCAAAGAGCTAAAAATGACATGCAAGTCCCATGGCAGGGAAAAAGTGCAAAATAAAATACCAACACGATAAAAGTGTCCATGGACACTTAAAAAAGCATGCTTTTTTCCCAATCAGAAACATGGCAAATAGAAATAATGCTACAAAACTTCATTTTACACAAGGAGAATCAGATTCAAACTCTATGCCAAAGCCAGGTAAGGACAAGAGATCCCAGAGGAGGCAAAGCTGCAGTGATTGTGCTTGAAAATCTGCATGAAAAAAGTCTTTCAACATTTTTTTGAGCTGGGGTGTGTGTTACTAAAAACAGAGGCATCTGAGAAAATAAGAGCTGATTACAGCATGTAATAATGTGAAGTCAAAGGAAGGTGTTGAAAATGTTTTCCACATGGAGAGACAGCCCCTTCCCCTTATGTTCCGAAGTGCATAAGACACTCAAGAAAAATTGCAACACCAATATTTTTTTGAATTCCAAACACTCGACCAGCAACTGAGAGATAAAAGGCCATTAAAAGATAAGGAAAGAGAAACATTTACGTCTGGTTTGTCACTGCACCTGGAGAAGCAGAACAGAACTGTACACTGCAGTTGTGACCAGGACTGAAAAGTGGGAGCCTTATGAGGGGATTCACATGATTTAGGGGAATGATGGGCTGACCTCACAGCGCAACAGATGAATCGAGTCTGAATGCAACAGCTGTTACTTCATTTTTATTTAACTTTATTTAGGGTTACCAAGTATTTCCTTGTAATTAGGACAGAAATTCTCTCTATTTTTATTTGATTGACAACACCATGACAGACTGGGAACTGCTGTGATTATAAAGTTTCCCCTTCATTCCTAGCTCAGCATAGTTACAATGCACTGACACCTGGCCTTGGCTGAGCTCTGCCTCACTTATCACTTCATCGGTTAATAACCCCTACAGCAATAAAACAAAACAATCACATAAATGAGCAAAATAAACACCCTTATAACAGGTTATATGTAAGCACGATAACGAAGTACGATGGACACTAAGAGCAAAGGAACAGCACGCCCACAGGTTTATTCTGTTTAACCCCCGTACCGTCAGGGGCTGGACGGGACTCACACTTGCCAACTTGCCCCTGCCCCAGAAGAGCTACGCTTGGAGTCACTCCCGGCTTCTCCCGAACCGAGGGCACCCCATCCCGAGCACGGGACACGCCGCAAGGATCGCCGCCTGCGAGAGCCCCGGGGAGCATCGGCCGCAGTGCAGCAGCACCGTCCCGTCCGGGGAGCTCTGCCGGTGCCACGAGCGAGCCCAGCGAGCCCGTGCCCGGTACCGTCCCGGCCGGACTAAAGCCGCAGTGAGCGCGGCCGGGCAACCGTGCGGGGCAGCGCCGCCGCTCCCGGCCCGGGCAGGGCGGAGGTGAAGTGACAGCCGGCGGGGAGCGCCCCACGCCGCGGCGGCGGGCGAGGCAGCCCCGGAGACGAGGGGCAGCGAGCACCGCCCGGCCCGCACCCCAGACCCTGAGGGAGCCGCGGCGC